>JAPKLY010001572.1:0-40064 GCA_026898435.1 Prunella vulgaris | reverse complement strand
CTTGGCCTGATAGGTTATTTTAAACTTGCCCTTCACTGACTAAGTTCTGTTCTGAGCAGCTTAGAATACTCAATAGAAACATAAGTCAGTGGGACGTCCGGATAGTCTTCAGGATGGACCAACAAGTCTTTGGTCTTCACTTCTGTTCAGGCAATCTTCTACAAGGCTGACTCTGAACTTCTTCAGGACGAGTTGAATTTCAGACTTCAGATAATTGGGTCGACTCCAATCTTCTTCAGTCTTCAACACGTTCCCCTGAACTGAATCCCTAACCTGACTATCCTGAATACGACTATCCTGACTAACTGTACTTAGGCAAATTCATCAGGGGTTTGGGGATCTAATCAAAACACTCAGATTGTCCCAACAATTTCTCCCTTTTTGATGATGCCAAAACCCTTAAGCAAATTCCTAACCATCTATAATATCAACTGACTTAGTCAGTGAAATAGGTTCAGTACCTCCTGACAAACTAGGCACTTAGTCTATAAGATGGAAACAAGGAATGGGTTAGCACAGTTCTTGATAAGGATATGGAAAAGTAAATTCAGGAGTCAACAAGAAGCTGTACTCAAGAAAATTAAATAACTTCATTGACAAATCTGAAAGTACAAGCATCCTGAAGCTATTACAATATTTCCTGAACAACTAACTCCTGATCTGTTCTTCATCCTGATCCTTATTCCACTCAGCAAGTGAGATCTCATACATCTCCAAGACTCGACTTAGAATCTGCTTCATCCTAGTCCGATTACCAACTGTTTCGGAGACACGTCCTATTCTGACGATTTCTTCTGATATAGCCTTCAGGTCCAGTTGCTTGGAGTTCCTATGGAGTGGAGGAGGGTACTTGATTAATTCTGGCGGAGCAATCTCGACCCCTTCGATATCAGCATTCCTGATGATCTCAGCCCAAAGGTCCGGATGCTCCTGCGCCATCCAGTGGTGGAGGATAACGTCTTTTTCTTCATTCAGGTCGTCCCAAAGCCCCACCACATAGAAAAGATACGCCCATCTATTCCGGATCGGAATCCACACCGCCAACAACTCCACAGGGATGAAATCTTCAACAAACTGAAGTGGAGGAGGTCCTTGACCTGGATTCACCACCAATTTCCTCTGAGTCTTCTTTCGGGATCCAGAAGGCACAGGCTTCTTCTTCTGGACCTGCGAAATTAGGTACTCGTTGGATTCCTTCAGCCTCTGGATCTGACTGAGCAGCGATAACTCCTTCAACTTCGCTTGCTTCTCCGACTCAGTCAGTACTAGCTTCTTTGCCTGGGTTGTTGATCCAGGGTGCAATCCCTCCTTTAGTTCAGCAAAAAGAGGTGCCAGGGCAGAATCCTCCGACTGCTTCATCCTCTTCGGACCAGATTCTTCAGATTCAGTGCCTTGGGCTTCAGTGGCAGCAACTGATCTAGTTCTCTTTCTTTCCTGAGCTTTCAGTTCAGGGGGGAAGTTCTTCTTCTTTCCTTTGCCAATTTGCTTTCTTCCTTCCCCCTTTTTGGCTTCATCGTCATTTATTTTTCCACCCACTTCTTCAACCGACTCAGCCAAAAATCCGAACTGATCGCTCATTTTCTACTGCTTTCCCTGAATTTTCCCGATCTGAGTCATCATCCCTCTCAGATCGACACTGAGGCCCCTGACAGCTTGATTGTGCTCAAGCTTCAACCTGCCCTCTAGATCTCCCATCCTGAAGTCCAGGGCCCGCCGGATTTCTTCCTTCTCTTGCTCTGACATCTCACTCAGTAATTCAGCCTTCAGCTCTGCTTTCAGCTTGACAAGCTTATCATCAACCAACTGATCAACCCTTGCATTCAGTGGTTGATCAAGGAATGTGTTCATCTTTTCATCCTGTTCAGCTCGCAGACTTACAACCATCTTGTTGCAGCTTTTAGCTGTCTCGTTTGCTAGGTGACATATTGCTTCGACCCTAACTGAGTGATCTGTCTCAGTCAGAACAAGAACATCCTCGACAATGGCAAAAGCTTTGACCATCTCGTGGTGATCCCGGTTGTCTACCCCCAATCACTGATTGATCAGGCCAGCAGCTCGATTGTAGTGATAGATTTTCTTATTTTGGGTTATGAGTTGGCGGCGGACGGATTTCAGATCCCACTGCCATACCCCTTTCCCTTTCTTCTGAGTCCTTTTATCGGGAACACGGACGAGAGCATGCGAACCCTCTCCTGAAGCCTTAGCAACCCCGGGTCCAAGGGGTGCATCATCGGCCGGTGCACTGATCACATCAGTTACAACTTGCTGATCGGACTCAGCAATCACAAGAACTTCCTTCTTCTTCTCTTTCTCCTTCTCTCCTTCCCGAACCTCCATCTGCTGAGGTATCTCCACCTCCTGACCTTCAGAAACAGGAACAAGGGCAAGTTCCATTCTAACACCTTCCCTTTCAGGCTCAGCAGCCGGAGTTTCTGGATAAATCCTCCTTACAGTTCTTACGAAGTCAGCCATCTTAATTAGATTATTCAGGGAGTTTACCTGGAAGTGAACAAACAATGCTGCTTCATCGTCAGCCAGCGTGTTTATACCCTTGACTTTGCTCAGCTCATCAAGTTCAGGCCAAGTGGCACTCCTGATCATAGCATATGTACGGAGCTGCACCACTGCCTCCTTCTGAGCATCGGAGAGGTCTGGGAATTTTCTATCCACCATTTCGGCAGCCCTGCCCCTCGCCACCACTTCAAAATCAGGAAGAAGTGTCTCATCAGGTGCGGGGAAAGGCCATGGAGATTCAGACTGAACACCTTCAGTAGCCAAGACACCTTCATCACCTTTGCCGCTTTCAACAACATCCACTTCCCTACCTTCATCACCTTTGCTGCTTTTGCTATTGTTAGCAGCAACAGGTTCCCTCTGATCCTCTTCAGAATGGACCTCCACGTCCTGATATTCTGAGATAACATTGAGGATATGATCTTCAGCCTTGTCTTCCTCAAGAACAAAGGGTGTTGGTTTAGAGGGTTCATCATCTAGAACAGCAGCAAGAGGGACAACCTCAAGTGCAGTCTGAGCAGACTCCTGCTGAGTCTCTAGTGACTTAGTCTCCCTTTTAGCAGCCTCCTCTTCCACAAGCTTTTTCTCTCGCTCCTTTGAGCCGGGATAAATGAGTTTTAGAGTCTGTTGCTTGGGTCCGGAAGGCTTGCTAGACTTGTCCTCCGCTGGTTTCTTAATTAGAGCCCCTGAAGATTTGCCTGCTTGAGCCTTGACTTCTCCAGTTGTGCTCGCCTGGGCCTTCTTCTTCAGGGTTCTTGATTTCTTCTTTGTACCAGCATCACCAGAATAAGATTTGAAAAGATCCACTTTCACTGGAATCTCGAGTGATTGAGCATGATCCACATCACCGATATCCAAGGTCTCCAAGATCAAAAAAATCTTGGTGCCAAAGTGCATCTTGCCTCAAACATCGCCTGACCCTCTGGCGAGTATTTGATCTTGCTCTTCTTAGCCACCATTAACTGAAAGAAGTATTCCTCCCAGTCGAATCTTTGCACATCTGCATCCTTGATTGCCATCATGGTATACAACTTTGGCCTTGAGATCTACTCTAGCCCTCCAGCAATCCCCATCACTCCCTGACTAGTTAGGTCAAAGAAGTGACGGTTGGTAGTCCTCAGAACGGACTTGTTTAGCCCAGATTTCAGAATGACATATCCATCATAGAGAGTCTGGGGATAATCCTTCTCATTACCAATCCCATAGTCAACCGGGCTACGTCCAGAGTGGGGAAGATTAAACACCTCCTTAACCTTCTGCCTGAGATTAATGGTGATCCAACTCCTCACCATCTCATCCTCACAATTCTTCCCCTTCACACAGGAGGTCAAAGGAATACAGCTTTCCCATTCCTGAGTATCCTTGTTCTGCGCCATCTTCAGATAAAAGGCAGCAACAAGTCGAGGATGAAGTCTTTTGGGCTTTGCTGTGATGAACCTTAACAGTCCTGCATTTTCAAACAATTCTTTCACAGGCACTATATCTGGGTGATTCGAGGAGAAATCACCAAATGGTTCCCAATGAATTTTATTTCTAAGATGGAAAAGATTTCCAAAGAATGAATCGACGGATGGTGATGCCATGAAGACATGAAGATATGAAGAAAATAAGTTGCAGAGAGAAATAAGTAAGGAAACTATTTTGAGTGTGTAAAGGTCGCTGTTAGGATATCTATGTTAGATGTTTTGATGATATAATAAACCAATAAGTTTGTAATAGGACCAACTGAACCTGTTAGTCAGCTGATGAGTAGTTAGGATTAGATAGGTTCGAGTGAGGGGGAATCTACCTTGCTGCCTAGAAGATCCGAAGCTATCATAGAGAAGAAGACCAGCTGAGACCTTGAGGACTTAGCCGTTTTTAGAGGATAGAAGATTTAAGCAGCTGACACTGAAGTATCGAGAGTAGATCATCAGAGGAGTTATCATCAGCTGATATCAGAAGAGATAGATCAGCTGATATCAGAAGAGACAGATCAACTGAAATCTGAAGATCAGCTGATCAGCTGAGAGCACGTCGCAGACAAGACAAAGACCATGGATAAAAGAGATATTCAGACGAAGTCAAGAAGACCAGCTGAGGTGCACACCAGCAGACTTACACGTCAGCTGAGGTCCAAGTATCAGCAGACTGGTACACCAGCTGAGGAGACAGATCAGCTGAGGTCTTGTGCTCGGCCCAGATTCTTCGGAATCATTTTAAGGGTTGACTTGCGACATAGAAGGAATATTCCCAGAATAAGAAGATCAATCAATCAAGGGGACAAACTTGTTTGATTATAGATCGCGAAGATTGACAGGAATCAAGATGGAGATTCAATCAATCACAATGATTGATTGAATATGAGATTATAGGATCTCAGATTTCTAGTCCATCCCAACGGCTAGTTATTTGACCCTATAAATTAGAATAACAGTGATAATTTAAGTATCGGATTTACATGCATTTTAAGCTAGCCAAAACTCTGTCTGAATTATCACTTGCACTAAAAAAAACCCCATTCATACTTATTCTTTGTAAAAGCTTTGTAGAAGCTGTGAGAAGTCAATTGCGATTATAGCATTGACAATTTGTAAGAGAGTAGTACTCTCGAAGTGTGTAAGTGAGTAAGTGAGTAAGTTAGTGGAGAGCCCCTCAACTCCAAGTTGGATTGAGGAGAGTGGATGTAGGACAGTTGGTCCGAACCACTATAAATCCCTTGCGTCTCGTCTTATTTATTTCTGTTCTTAACTTGTGCACATCACCTAAAAGTGATTTTCATTAAAAATGTTTCCGCACAATTCACAGCGCACATCTTTCAAATTTAGACTATCTCAGTAGTCTGCTGGTTTTCTGAATAACCAAAATAATTTGAAAAAGACTTTTGAATCCTTACAAGTCTATTCAACCCCCCCTTCTAGACTTGTTCAAAGGTTTTCCTCCCTAAAACCTACCTTTGGGACCAACAAGTGGTAACAGAGCTGTGTGTCCAAAAGACCACAGCCTGAGAAAGCTTTTGGTGGTCACCTGGACAGATCCCTGAAAATCTGTTTTTAAAAAATTTTGTGTGCTTTTTATCTAATCACTTGCAGATATGTCTTCCTACAAGAAGAGTGGATCCAAGACGAGGAAGTTGCCAGAATTCTCTATAGAAGACTATGATTATTGGAAATTCAGAATGGAGAATCACCTTGGAGCCATTCATGATCGAATGCTAGATGTTCTGGAAGAAGGGCCAATCAAGTTTTTCTGGGAAGGAGTAAGTGATGGCAAGACTCCAGAAGCTGAGATCAGCGAAGAAGGAAGACAGAGAAGAAGAAGAGTGAACTAAACGATGCTGAAAGGAAACTCTTCAACTTAGATCAAGTGGCCAGAACAGAAATCATCGAGACTCGCTCCAAAGAATATATAGAGAAAATCAAGACTTGCAAAACCGCTAAGGAGATGTGGGAGAAACTCTCCTTGATGTGTGAAGGGACAGATCAAATCAAAGAGAACAAGCTTCAAGCCGTTCTACATACCTTTGACACATTTAAAATCAAAGCTGATGAAACCATTGATCAGCTGGATATGAGGCTGACAAACATACTGAATAAGGCAAGCTCCTTAGGAAAGGATTACTCAGAGAAAGAGATTAATAACAAAATTTTGAGATCTCTTACTTCAAGATGGAGAGTGAAGGTGACTATAATTAAAAAGACAAAGAATCTATCTGAGATGAGTCATCATACACTGCTATCTCATCTGAAGGCACATGAGTTTGATATCCAAGAAGAAGACCAAGAAGATGAGACTCCAACTTCATCAGCCACAAAGAATGTTGCTTTCTCTGCTGCAACTGATAGTCAAGAGAAGTCCTCTACTCCAGAGGACATGAGCTTAAACGAGCAACTTGCTTTGCTGACCAAGAAGTTTGACAAGATGTCAAACAAGTTCCAGAAGTATAGATCTCATTGGAAGAAGAATAAGAGTGATTCTTCCAGAAGATTCCAGAAGTCATCTGATGCCAGAAGACCATCAGATAAACAGGAGACCAGATACAAGTCTCCAGAGAGAAGGAGGGAACTTAGTCCCAGAAGAGGAGGAGATGGTGTTTGTTTCACTTGCAACAAGCCAGGACATCTCAGTTATGATTGTCCTCAGCTTACCCCAAGGGAGAGAGAAGAGAAGAGGATCAAGAGAGATTGCAGGTTCGCTGATAAGAGAGCTCTGCTGGCAGAGGAGGAGAAGCAGGATATCAGCTCATCCTCATCCTCATCCTCATCTGATTTTAAATCAGAGGATGATATCTGCCTCATGGCTAAGGTAGAAGAGGTAAATTCTCCTACCCCCTCTGTTAGCTCATCTTGCTCCTCTACCTATTCTATGGAGTCAGATATACACAAGTTGTTATCTGATCTCCAATCCTCCTTAAAAGTTTGTTCTAAGCTGGAAGAGGAGAACACTAGTCTGAAAGCTGAAATTCTAAACTTGAGACAAGATCTGGAAAATGCTAGACTACCAGTGATACCCTATGACTCACAAGCTAACAAGTCTGCTGACTTATTAGCAAAATGTGAGGAACAGGAGAAGCTGATAGAAAAGCTACTTTCTGAGAATACTGTTTTGAGTGAAGAACATAATCGGCTGACAACTAAGTTCGATGAACTCTTCAAGCAAAATGAACTGACAATCAAAAATTCACAGCAGCTTCAGCTGAAAGTGGACCAGCTGACTAAGGCAAAGAATGCCGTGTCTGAAATAGCTAAGTCCTCACAAACTGTGAATGACAAAAGGGGTCTTGGTTATCCCAAACCCAAACCACAAAAGAAGAAGAAAGGTGACAGTGGATTAATTAGGGATCCTCGAAAGGGTAAAGGGCCAGCTGAGCCTGCATCTGGATCAGATGGGCAAAAGAGCAGAGGGACAGAAAAGGTCCCAGCTGGACAGAAGAGCTCCAAAGCTCAGAAGTCTGCTGGTGATCACAAGGTTTCAGCAGAGCAGAAGGGTACTAAAACTCAGAAGCCTGCTGACAACCAACATAAGTCCAAAGTTCAGAAGCCCCGAGACCAGAAGAGGAATCCAAGTCATAGCTCGGCTAAGACAAGGAGACCTCAGCAGAATCAGCAGAGGAATGATAAGCCTGGGTCATCTCAGCGAGTAAACCCAAGCAAAACAGACCTCAACCCTGGGTTACTTTTAATGTAACAAAAGTAGGTGGGCCTTCACCGGCTAAGGTATATGAGTCATTCAGAGGCTCAAGCCAAAATTATCCTTTTGAGCAGCCCACCTACAAACCTGCTGTTATCACTCATCACCCCAGAAAAGATCCTCTGAGGGAGATGATTTTTGTGGACAAATATGGTAGAAGGTTGAGATCCCCTAAACCTCATAAGGATGATCTCTACCTGTGGATCCAAAAAGTCGATACTAACCAATCAGGACCCAAAGATAGGGTACCTAAAGCCTAAGTTTTAATTTCAGGTAAACTCTAGCCCTATAGAAAGAGGAGAAGCCAAGGGCCATGTCTGGTACATTGATAGCGGTTGCTCGAAGCACATGACCTTTGAGAAGCATCTCCTCCAGGACTTTGTAATGCTTGATGGGCCTAGAGTTGTGTTCGGTGACAACAATTTTGGAGTCACCAGAGTAGTAGGCACCCTGCTGATCAAAGGAACAAGAGTTGAAGAAGTCTACTTTGTAGAAGGGCTTATGCACAATCTTCTGTCTGTATCCCAATTCTGTGACAAGGGATATTCAGTAAGATTCTCTAAGAACTCTTGTCTTGTTATTAATGATTTAAATGAGCAGGTGCTACTAACTGGCCTCAGAAGAGGTAATATGTATCTTGCAGATTTTGCAAGTTGTCCACCCGATTCATGTTTGGTTGCTAAAAGCTCATCAGAGATCAGCTGGCTCTGGCACAAGAGACTAGGTCATCTAAACTTCAAGACTCTTAACAAGGTTGCAAGGAAGGGTCTAGTCAGAGGTCTACCAAATGAGGTGTTTGCATCTGAGCAGAAGTGTGATGCCTGTCAGAAAGGGAAGCAGACTAAAGCCTCATTCAAAGATGTGCAGAGTACTTCAACATCAAAAGCACTCCAGCTGCTTCATATGGACTTATTTGGACCAGTCTCACCTCTTAGCTTCAGTGGAAGGAAGTACACACTGGTGATTATTGATGACTATACAAGATTCACTTGGGTAGTGTTCTTGTTCAAGAAGAATGAGACTATGGCCAAGTTGTTGGAACTGTTCAAGAGGATTCAGAAAGAGCTGGACCTCAGCATAGTCAGAATCAGAAGTGATAAAGGTACTGAGTTTCTTAACTCTGTTGTTTCTGACTACTGCAGGGACAATGGTATTCAAAATGAGACATCAACTGCCAGAACACCTCAGCAGAATGGGTTAGCTGAGAGGAGAAACAGAACCCTCAAGGAGGCAGCAAGGACTATGTTAGCTGAATATCAGACTCCTCAAAGATTTTGGGCAGAAGCCATCAACACTGCATGCTTCATCTAAAATAGGTGTCTACCAGTCAAGAGACATGGGAAGACTCCTTATGAAATGTACAAAGGTAAAACTCCTAACCTTTCCTCTGTCCATATTTTTGGGTGTAGGTGTTTCACTCATGACAATGGAAAGACTAAGTTAAAGACTTTTGATGCTAAGGTTGCTGAAGGAATATTCTTAGGATATTCTGGAAGTAGCAAAGCATATAGAGTCTTTAATAAAGTCTCTCTCTGTGTGGAGGAGACACTCCATGTTGTATTTGATGAATCTATTCATGTGTACAGCAAGGAGAAGCTAGCAGAAGTGGTGGATCAGCTGAATCTGTCAGACAAGCCAGATCTGATTAAGGTAGTGGTACCTAGGATAGAATCAGATTCAGATTCAGATGATGAGCCCAAATCAGCTGATAAGCCCTCATCAGCACCAGATGATGGCACATTGACTCCTGACACTAACCAAGGGGGAATATCAGACAAGACCCAAGAGGAGCAGACTATGGCACCTCAAAGGGGCAAGAAGAAGGTATCTGACTTCCCAGCTGAACAGATTCTAGGAGATCCAAGTATAGGTGTTCAGACCAGAAGAAAGCTAAACTTGGGTGCTCAATTCAGCTGTTATGTGTCTCTGATAGAACCCAAGAATATCCATGAAGCTCTTGAAGATCCAAACTGGATTGTAGCTATGCAAGAGGAGCTAAACCAGTTTGCAAGACAAGAAGTTTGGACTCTAGTGGAGAGGCCCAAACATCAGAAGGTCATAGGCACTAAGTGGGTTTTTAAGAACAAAAAGGATGAAAATGATGTGGTGGTAAGAAACAAGGCAAGGCTAGTAGCTCAGGGGTATTCACAGTCAGAAGGGGTTGACTATGATGAGACATTTGCTCCTGTGGCAAGACTAGAAGCCATCAGATTGTTTCTTGCCTATGCTATTTTCAAAGGGTTCAAGGTATATCAGATGGATGTCAAGTCAGCTTTTCTGAATGGAATCCTGGCAGAAGAAGTCTATGTGGAACAGCCACCAGGATTTGAGGTTGGGAACAAGGTTTATAGGTTGCAGAAGGCTTTATATGGACTAAAGCAGGCACCTAGAGCTTGGTATGATACTCTATCACAGTTCCTACTGGATAGTGGATTCAGCAAAGGAAAGATAGACAAAACCTTGTTCAGAAAAGAAGATGGAGATGATATCCTCTTAGTGCAGATCTATGTGGATGATATTATCTTCGGCTCCCCCAACAAGCAGATGTGTGATCAGTTCAGCAAGCTGATGACCAGCAAGTTTGAAATGTCCATGATGGGGGAGATGACTTACTTCCTTGGACTGCTGGTGAAGCAGATGTCCAATGGAACCTTCATTAGCCAAGGTAAGTATGCCAAGAATTTGATAGAAAAGTTTGGAGTCAGTAGTAGCAGAGAAGCTAAGATTCCAATGATGGCAAACTTTAGCATGGATCCAGATGAAGCTGGTGAGAAAGTGGATCAGACACAATATAGAGGACTTATTGGTTCTCTGCTATATCTCACTGCCAGCAGACCTGATATCAGCTTTGCAGTAGGGGTATGTGCAAGGTTTCAGGCAAATCCTAAGAAATCTCATCTGGAAGCAGCAAAGAAGATTGTTAAGTATTTGAAGGGTACTTACAATCTAGGCCTCTGGTACCCAGCTGATGACAACTTTCAGTTGAGTGGGTATTCAGACTCTGACTATGGAGGGTGCAAGATTGATAGGAAATCAACCTCTGGCACATGTCAGTTTCTGGGAAGTAAGCTGATATCTTGGTTCTCCAAAAAGCAGACTTCTGTAGCTACTTCCACAACAGAGGCAGAGTACATGGCTGCTGGTAGTTGCTGTTCTCAGCTGCTCTGGATCAGACAACAGCTGAGAGACTACCATGTGATCACATAAGAGATACCCTTCTTCTGTGATAGCACAAGTGCAATAGCCATTACTCAGAACCCAGTTCTCCATACCAGATGTAAGCATGTGGACATAAGACATCATTTTCTTCGAGATCATGCTGAGAAGGGAGATATCAGGATGGAGAAGATTCATACGGAGAAGCAGAGAGCATATGTGCTTACCAAACCTTTAGCAGAGGTAAGATTCAGAGAATTAGTAGCAGAGTTAGGAATGATAGATGGAGGTGCAGTACTCTAGAAAGAAAGTTTTTGGGAATATGGGTAGTCAGCTGGTATCCAGCTGAGGACTATTCTGCTGAAGTAATCAGCTGATCCTCACATCAGCTGATCTGGTATGTCTTCTTATTCTTTCTTTTCTTTTCTCTATCTTGTTATGTCTAACTTGATACAGGGATAAGTCATGAAAGTCAGACAAGGCCACCTTGCTTCAGCTGGTCCATGTCAGCTGACATTAAAGACCCAGCTGAGCAGAAAAGATTTTCATGAAGATTATTCTTATCAGCTGACTTTGCCACGTCAGCTTCTTGATAAGTATTTCTATATTCTTCATGTCGGTTTTAAAATTTTTATAAAATCTTTTCAAAAATTAATAAATCCCGTATTTCTAAAAATAATTTTAGAAAATTGGCAATCAAATCTTTTCTCTTACAAAAATTCGGGGATTTATTATCTTTTTCAAAATAAGGTGTCAGTAGTAATTAATTTCTCACAGCCTAAAATTTTTCTAAATGCATTTTCATCATTACCTTTTTCAAAAAGGCGAATCTTTTGGCGGTCAAAACATTTCGAAACCCTGACACCTACGCATCATTTCCAAAATTCTCAAAGGTCATCTAATTTGGACCTTTGATTTGTGTGATGCAAAATACAAATCTACGATCAAAATTGATCAGTTTTAATTTTGGAAAAACTGCTCATCTTACTCGATTCCTATATATACCCCTTTAACTTCTTTTAGAAAATCTTTCTGCTTCGATTTTTTTTTACTCTTGCATATTATTCTCTGTGCACCTAATCTCTGTGTTGAAGGTATGGCATCCAAAGCTATGCAAAAGATGTTCAAAGAAAAGATGAATGCTGAGATGTGTGTCGATTACGACACGACTAGGGTTCCAGAGATTCAAGAAATCCTAAACCTTCTTCAACATCACAATCTCCGAACCTTCATCTCCATGACCCCCTCTGACCATAAAACCCTAAACTTTTACGCCTTTCAATTCCTTCTCAAGGCTCAGTTTAGTTCAAACTCCATAGGCTCCTTGGTTGATGGAAAAGCTGTTGTTATTTCCAAGGATGCGGTTGCAAATCTTTTTGGCCTATCTTCCAATGGTATTTTACCACATAAATACAAGGAAGCTGACTACCTGGATACTTTCAAGTTAATGGCCAGGAAGAGTCATAGGGATACCACCACGAATCTGAAGAAGTCTATGTTGAGGAGACGATTCCAGTTTTTGATGGATGTGGTGACCAAGGTCATCTTGGCAGAACAGGGGAGTTTGGACGCCATTACCAAACTTCGTCTAAGTGTGGCCCGCACGATCCTTGATGGGGTGAGAGCAGACTGGGTAAGTCTGCTATGGTTCCGCTTGGAACAGGAGTCAAAGAGATGTGTTGCCAAGGAAGTGGGTGGTCAACAAGTTTACAGCTTCAACTCGAAGTGCTCCATGGCTACCAAGATTACTATAATCTTGAACCATCTGGTGCCCCAGCACAAGTGGGATGATGATTGGGTTGTTGAGTACAACCACACCAAGTTTCTGAGGGGAAGTAACTTGGATGTCATTGGGCCAGCTGACTCAGATTCCAAAGCTGATCCAGTAGCTACTGCCCCTGGTCCTTCTGCTGGTCATGGAAAGAAGCAGAAGAGGAAGACTTCAAAGCCTGCTGGAGGAGGAAGAAAGAAGAAATCCAAGAAAGAAACCACTCCTGTCCAAAGGAAGCTCTCATTTGATTCTGATGCAGATGATGATACTGCTGTGCTGAGCAATCTGAAGAAGAAGAAATCTTCAGCAGAGAGGACTACTCTGCTGGTTGATGAGTCTTCTGATGAAGAAGAAGAGCAGACCGTGGAGGAATCAGCTGAGAGTGCTGGTTCAGATGAGGATCCTGCCTCTGGCTCTGATGTAGGGGAAGAAGAGTCAGAAGAGAGGGAATCAGCTGAGCCTTCAGTAGCTGAGACAGAGGTTCTCCATTCCTCTGAAGATGCACCATCAGCAGATACACCATTAGCTGCCTCACCCATCAGGTTAGCTCTATCCACTCCCTTATCTGATCCTTCCCAACATAATTCCCCTTCACATTCCCAATAATCCTATACCTCTACACACTCCACACCCCCTGCTGATCCTTCCCCAGTTTCACAAATCCCAGCTGGCAATGAACCAGAGGAAATAGCTACCTCTGGTGAGCCTTCAGCTATTCCCAAACCCTCTCACCCTGAACCCATTAATCTTGAAAACCCCAACTCCCCCTCAGAAATGGCCAAACAAGCACGCCTATCTCACCATCGTTCAAAGGGGCATCTTGAACGAGGGATGATCATAACTGCCCTAGCCCACACATCCCTTTACATCCCATAACTCAACCCATACCCAGCCTATCAAGACATTCTTGCTGATGGTCTCGCCTGGGCACAAGCGAGAGAAGGGCCAGTTACCTTCTTTCTAGAATTGATAAAGGAGATGGGAGAAGCAGCATTTACCGAGTGGGAAGAAATTTTGATGGATGCCTTGGAGGTTAAGGCACCATCCCAGCTGACATCCCCTGAAGGGTTGAGGAAGGTTGCCCGTGCTTTATTGCTCAAGGATGGGGTTGCGCTGGATTGCCCAGAAATTGCTGAGTCTGAGTTCATCCCTCCGGCAGCAAACTTTGAGATCACCCCAGCTGATCAGGTAACCTCTACAATTTTAGGTCAGCTTAAAGACTATTTTGATGATCACATCAGGGAGGTCAAAGCCACTCTATTGGCTGCCAAGTCTGCTACCCCCTCTCTGATTGAAAAACACGTTCATCAAGTTCTGCTGGATCATCGAAATAAGCTGAAAGAAGCTATGGAGGACAGCTTATATGCCACCAGGATAGAGTTTTTCAACACTCTACAGAAGTTCAAGTCAACTGCCAGGGCATTTACTGATGATGCTTCTGCTACCCTCTCTGCTGAATCTGAGAGATTCAGACTGGTTTCTGAAAGGTTGGAAGGTCAAATTGCTGAATGAAAAAATGGTCAGGAGGACCTAAAAGCCATTGTGGATAATCTTCCTACTTCTCTACCCTCTACTTCGATGATTGATGATATCAAAAAGGGGGAAGAGAAGAACTCAGCTGCTATTGCTGCTCTGCAATCTGAAATGGCCTCTCTGAGAGCTCTACTGGTAGATAACCATGGTGTTCTATCTGCTGGAGTAGAAACTGTTGAAGATTATATCAATACAAGAAAGGTTGCAGCTCAGAAGACTCAGGAGCTGAGAGATCAGAAGATAGCTGAGGCCCTGCAGAGGCAAGAAGTGGTTGCTGAAGAAAGAGAGAAAAAGAAGAGGATTATGAATGCTGTACTGGATGAGAAGCTGGCAAAGGAGTTGCAGCTAGCTGAAAAGGAGACTCCAGAAGAGAGGAGGAAGAGGCAGGAAAGAGAAATGAATGATGAGCTGGAGAGACGATATCAGAGGAAGCTGAAGAAGCAAGGGAAAACAGTCTCTCAGGGTACCAGGACTAGAAGTGGAAAGTACATTAGGGATCCGAATGAGCCTTTGGTTGATGGACCAATCGATATGTTCTTCAATCAACTGTCAGATGAGCTTGTGCATCTTTGGAAAACCATAAAGGCTAAGACCATGATCCACTTCTATGTTCTCAGAGGAGAAGATACCAGAGGAGAAAGAGAGAAGAATGCTGAGTTCAGAAACTGGTTGAAGGAAACCTTTCCAAAATTCTTCAAAGCGATTTCTGATGAAATGCTTAAGCTGGATGTTCAGCCGGAGTTGCCAGAGATAGAGTATCTTCCAACTCCAACTGATGAGAGTGGGAAGATAGACTGGGTGGAAATCAGGAATCATTGACTGCAGATTACACAACTTTTTCCTCAACTCTCTGACAATTCTCTACCAGCTCTGAGGGAGATAGAGAAGAGATTCCTTGACTGGTTGCAAGTTCCTCTCAACAGCAGAAGACCTCTCCTCATGTAATAGTTAGCTGAGTCAGCTGAGGATTAGGTACTTCTTTATGATTGTACTCTCTCTTTTGATTTAATGAAGCTTTATGATTCCAGACAACTTCTTGTTGTCAGCTGCGTTTTTATTATGTCTAAAGATCTTATTTAAAGATCTTCTTTTTTGTCCTATGATGATCTTAATTTTGATTGAATATGCTTATCTGTTGAGATCAGCTGAGTTGGTTTTGATATCATCAAAAAGGGGGAACTTGTTAGGATATCTATGTTAGATGTTTTGATGATATAATAAACCAATCAGTTTGTAATAGGACCAGCTGAACCTGTTAGTCAGCTGATGAGTAGTTAGGATTAGATAGGTTCGAGTGAGGGGGAATCTACCTTGCTGCCTAGAAGATCTGAAGCTATCATAGAGAAGAAGACCAGCTGAGACCTTGAGGACTTAGCCATATTTAGAGGACAGATGATTTAAGCAGCTGACACTGAAGTATCGAGAGCAGATCATCAGAGGAGTTAACATCAACTGATATCAGAAGAGATAGATCAGCTGATATCAGAAGAGACAGATCAGCTGAAATCAGAAGATCAGCTGATCAGCTGAGAGCACGTCGCAGACAAGACAAAGATCATGGATAAAAAACATATTCAGACGAAGTCAAGAAGACCAGCTGAGGTGCACACCAGCAGACTTGCACGTCAGCTGAGGTCCAAGTATCAGCAGACTGGTACACCAGCTGAGGAGACAGATCAGCTGAGGTCTTGTGCTCGGCCCAGATTCTTCGGAATCATTTTAAGGGTTGACTTGCGACATAGAAGGAATATTCCCAGAATAAGAAGATCAATCAATCAAGGGGACAAACTTGATTGATTATAGATCGCGAAGATTGACGGGAATCAAGATGGAGATTCAATCAATCATAATGATTGATTGAATACGAGATTATAGGATCTCAGATTTCTAGTCCATCCCAACGGCTAGTTATTTGACCCTATAAATTAGAATAACAGTGATAATTTCAGTATCGGATTTACACGCATTTTAAGCTAGCCGAAACTCTGTCTGAATTATCACTTGCACTAAAAAAAACCCATTCATACTTATTCTTTGTAAAAGCTTTGTAGAAGCTGTGAGAAGTCAATTGAGATTGTAGCATTGACAATTTGTAAGAGAGTAGTACTCTCGAAGTGTGTAAGTGAGTAAGTGAGTAAGTTAGTGGAGAGCCCCTCAACTCCAAGTTGGATTGAGGAGAGTGGATGTAGGACAGTTGGTCCGAACCACTATAAACCCTTGCGTCTCGTCTTATTTCTTTCTGTTCTTAACTTGTGCACATCACCTAAAACTGATTTTCATTAAAAACGTTTCCGCACAATTCACAGCGCACATCTTTCAAATTTAGACTATCTCAGTAGTCTGTTGGTTTTTTGAATAACCAAAATAATTTGAAAAAGGCTTTTGAATCCTTACAAGTCTATTCAACCCCCCCTTCTAGACTTGTTCAAAGGTTTTCCTCCCTAAAACCTGCCTTTGGGGCCAACAGTCGCAATGACAAGGACTTCCCTTATTTATACAAAAATCCAGTTTTAATCGGATGGTTCAGAAAATTATGACTTATGAGATTCAACGATTGAGATTAAAACATTTAATGCATGGATGCGGATTGAGCCTTTTTGGTTTTCAAAGTTAATAATTCAAAACTTTATCAGAAACCGTTCCCACCCACTTTGCATTAAATGCCCGTCAGAACAAGTCCGTATTGAACTCCAATAATTTGCATTAAATAATAACTGAATATTAAATGAATGGCTGTGATTAAATGACAAAAAGATTTGATTTGACAACACGACAAACAGTATCAAGGATGATGTGAGCAAGATATGATGACAAGATAATTCAGGAAACATACCAGTCAGTCAGATTTCGTTATCTGACTGATACCACTTGTGTCCTATCAGGATGACAAGTCCTGAATTCTGTGTCCTGAATCTTAGTCAGTCTAAACTGATCATCCTTTTACACTGAGTGTTCCCCCTATAACCATTCACTCTCTCTCTGAGATTTCTTCATCTTGAGTCCTAGTTAATCATTCCCCCTGACCTTATGCATACTGAACTGAGATTCATACTGAATCTACTAAGCCTGGGTCAAGGAGTCCTAACTCTACTGACAACTCAACAAACCTGGTTTCAGGCAAAGCCTTAGTCAGGATGTCAGCTCTATGCTTATCAGTAGGGACTCTCTCCATCCTTATATCCTTCTTTTCACCATGATCTCTGATAAAATGATGCCTGATGTCTACATGCTTACACCTTGTGTGTAAGACTGGGTTTTGGGATATGACAATGGCATTGTTGTTGTCACAATAAATTGGGACTTTAGTGGCCTCTATTTGGTAGTCTCTCAGTTGTTGCTTCAACCAAAGAATCTGGGAGCAACAACTGCATGCCGCCATATACTCAGCCTCAGTAGTAGACGTTGCAACACTGGTTTGCTTCTTAGAAAACCAAGAGATCAGTTTACTCCCTAGAAACTGACATGTGCCTATAGTTGATTTCCTATCAAGCCTACAGCCTCCATAATCTGCATCTGAATAACCAGTCAGTTCTAGGTTGTCATCAGAGGGGTACCAAAGTCCTAAATTGACTGTACCTCTCAGGTATTTCAATATCTTTTTGGCACTTTCTAGATGACTCTTCTTCGGATCAGACTGATACCTTGCAAAAACTCCGACTGCATAAGTGATGTCAGGACGACTTGCAGTTAGGTACAATAAGGATCCTATCAGTGCCCTATATTCAGTCTGATTCACTGAGGCTCCTTCTTTGTCAGGATCCAGCATCTCATTTGTGTTCATGGGAATACGTGAGACTTTGCTGGACTAAACTCCAAATTTTTGAATCAAGTCCCTCGCATACTTGGACTGATTTATGAAAATTCCGGAGTCAGATTGCCTGACTTGGAGACCCAGAAAGAAGTTCATTTCTCCATCATTGACATCTCAAACTTCCCAGTCATCAGCTTGGAGAATTTCTCACAAAACTTCAGATTAGGAGATCCAAATTTTATGTCATCCACATAAATCTGAACCAAGAGAATGTCCTCCCCTTCGGAAATCCGGAAGAGGGTCTTGTCCACTGTTCCTTTCACGAACCCGTGGTCTATCAGGAATTGAGAGAGTGTATCATACCAAGCCCTGGGAGCTTGTTTCAGGCCATAAAGAGCTTTCTTCAGGTGATAGACCTTATCACCGACTTCAAACCCTGGAGGTTGTTCCACATAAACCTCCTCGTTCGGTACACCATTCAGAGAGGCACTCTTTACGTCCATCTGATACACCTTGAACTTCTAGAATGTTGCATAAGCCAAGAACAACCTGATTGCTTCCAACCTTGCAACTGGGGCAAATGTCTCATCATAGTCGATCCCTTCGGCCTGAGAGTAACCTTTTGCCACTAGTTTGGCCTTGTTCCTGACTACGACATTCTTCTCATCCCTCTTGTTCTTGAAAACCTACTTGGTGCCAATCACATGTTGACGCTTAGGTCTCTCAACTAACTCCCAAACCTGATTCCGCTCAAACTGATTGAGCTCATCCTGCATGGCTAAGATCCAGTTGGGGTTAGTAAGAGCTTCTTCTATGCTCTTGGGTTCCTGATCACTCTGGAAGCAGCAGAACATAGCACTCTCACCAAAGGACAACTTTGTCCTAACCCCCTCATTGACATCACCAATGATGTCAGCCAATGAGTGATCATCTAGCCACCGCCTCCTGCTGACGGCTGCCCTGGGAGTTGGTGAAGTTCCCTCGCCTGATCCTGAAATGTTAGTCTCGATAATAACAGGCAAAGAAGCGGAATGAGCAAGAACAGGGGATACTGAGTCATTTCCTGAGGGTTTCACAATATCAGGGACATTGTTTCCCCCTACACAGTTGGACTCAGTAACTGTCTCAGGTGCAGAAGCATCATCACCGACAGTACGTACCTCAGGTTGAGTCTGTGCCTCCGTCTGAGACAACATTCTCCGAGGCTGGGGCTTGCTGAGGGTTGGCCTGAGGTCCATCCTGATCATCATAATCATCCCATCCCTTGGGAGTACTGACAAGCTTGATCTTGAATTCAGGATTCTTCAGGCTCAGTCTTGTCACCCTCTTGGTAACCCCCTCAGTGTCAGGACTAGGAACCTGTTTTCTACGCATAGATGCAGTCTCATCAAACACAACATGAGGTGTTTCCTCCACACAAAGGGTCCAACAGTTATACACCCTGAATGCTTTGCTGACTGAGAAGTATCCTAATAAACTCCCTCACCAGACTTGCTATCAAAGGCTTTAAGCCGGTCTTTCCCATTGTTCAGGATGAAACACTTACACCCAAAAATATGGAAATAAGAGATGCGAGGCTTCCTCTTGTTCCAAGTTTCATAAGGTGTCTGAGCATGTTGTTTGTTCAGCATAGATCAGTTCTGAGTGTAGCAAGCAGTGTTGATTGCTTTAGCCCAGTACTTCTTGGGCAGTCCTGACTCAGCCAACATGGTCCGGGCAGCTTCCTTCAGGGTCCGGTTCCTTCTCTCAGCTACCCCATTCTGCTGAGGGGTCCTGGCTGCAGAAGTCTCATGAGCAATACCATGGTTAGTACAAAAGTCAGTTATAATAGAGTTAATAAACTCTGTTCCTCGATCTGATCGGATCCTGACTATGCTCTGACCCTGTTCAGTACTCAATTGCTTGAGTAACTCCGGAAGCTTGACCAGAGTCTCCTTCTTGTTCAGCAAGAAAATAACCCATGTGTACCTGGAATAATCATCAACAACAACAAGGGTATATTTCCTACCATTCATGCTGACAGGAGTAATCGGACCAAAGAGATCCATGTGCAGGAGCTGAAGCACTCTGTCAGTTGAGAAGGCCTCTTTCTCCTTGAATGAAACTTTGGTTTGCTTGCCTTCCTGACATGCTCCGCACACGTGGTCTTTGCTAAAAACTTCATTAGGTAGACCTTCTACAAGAGAGAGTCTAGAGATTTTGTTAATAATCTTGAAGTTTAAGTGACTCAGGCGTTTATGCCAAAGCCAACTGAGCTCAGAAGAGCTCCTAGCGACCAAACAAGTTTCAGGAGAGCTGCTCTTAAAGTCAGCAAAATATACGTTGCCTCTCCTGACCCATGTAATCAGAACCTGCAGTGTAGATTTGTCCTTGACAAGACATATATTAGATGAGAACTCTACACTATATCCTCGGTCACAAAACTGACAGACCGAGAGCAAGTTATGCCTAAGTCCCTCAACTTGTGATACATTAAGCACACGGACAGAGCCAATAACAAGGGTTCCGAATCCTCTGGTGAAACCATTAGAGTTATCACCAAAGGTTACCTGCGGGCCATCCTGAGATACATAATCCTGAAGAAGATCACGAGAACCGGTCATGTGCCTGGAGCATCCTAAGTCCAAGTACCAGTCCAGCTTCTGATCCTCCCTCCTCTTCTTGTATCCCGCAGTGACATGAAAAGAATCAGGCCTCAGATACCCATCTCGTATTGGTTCCTACAGTGTCAGCCATACCCTTCGGGATCCAGATTTGTTTAACAATTCTGATGGCATCAGAAGTGTAAACCTGTCTCCCTGAAACATCAACATACACTGCCCTCTTCTTCCTTTGTGCCTGGGAAGTTGAGGGTGTATGTGTGTCAGCCTGAGTCTCAGGAGTCCTGGATTGATTCCTGGGGGCGGGCCTCCTGTTCCTCCTTGGCCTGGGTGCAGTGGGCTGATGTCTGTCCTGAGAAGGAGCAGCTCGGGCCTGACCTCTAGGCACTTGAGGTCTGGCCTGAGTGTTATCGGAGTCAGGTCTCCGTTGCCTTTCAGGGGCCACTTGGTTCGTCCTTCTCCTTTGGGGATTGGGACTTTCCTGATGGGCCCTGTGCCCTGCCTGAGGCCTCTGGACCTCAGTAGTCCTTGGCCTTGCCTGAGGTTCCCTCTGGCCTGAGTTCCTTCTACCCTGTGCATTCTGAGGTCTAGCCTGAGAGGTGCTGGGGGCAGAATTCTTTTCAGCCTGAGGGTTCCTAGGCTGAGCCTTGGAATTCCTTTGGTCCTTCTTCCTCGGCTCAGGATGAGGAGCCTGGGCCTTTCCCTTAGGTTTTGGCCTAGACTCCTCCGTCCTTTGCCTGACAGGTTCAGGCACTTTTCCTTCCCTTTGCCTTTATCCTGAAGAGCAACACTTGGGATCTTGTCGTCAGTTAGGGCAGGGACAAACTTCTTCTGAGAGTTGCTCCCTGAAGCACCTCTTTTTTTCTTTCCCTTTGGGTCTTTTGAGGCATCATACCCTAACCCAGCTTTAGCACCATCGGTCAGCTGAGAGAAACTTGTTAACTCATCAACCACTTGGGCAGATGTGTGTAACTTCTTCAGCTTATCCTCAAGGAGCCCATTTGTTTCTTTCAGGGCCTCAATTTCAGTGGTGTACTGTAGCACTAATTCCTCATGAGCTTTCTCTTTTGAGATCAACTCAAGATCCCAAGCAGTTTGCTCAGCACAAAGGCAAGCTTTCCACTCAGTTTCGAACATCACTCTCAGAGCAATTCGCTCAATTAATAACTGTTCCTGAGCGAGGAACAAATCGGTGTCACGAGTTTCAATCAGCGAGCTGATTACACCTTTCAGTCTTTCAACCTCCAGTGGAGTTTCATCAGGCTTATTCCGAGCATGAAGCAACTCTTCCTGAAGATTTACTAGTCTGAGGGCTTCCTCAGTATCCCTCACTCTTAGAGACTCAGTTAGCCGATCATTCTCCCCACTCAGTTGTGCATTCACATCCACTGTGTGAGTATAAGTCTCCTGCAGCCTTGAGAAGTCAACCATCAATTGCTCTAGAGCAAGCTGAAGGTCGAGTTCTCCTGCTGAGTCTGAGCTAAGCTCAGGTGCGTGATCAGGAGAAGAGGCAGAAGAACATACCTCATCATCTGCCATCAGGCAGAGGTCATCATACTCCTCATCGGAGAAGAGTTCAGGGGACCGGCGTCCTGGGCCATCTGAATATGAGGAATCCTCAGCTAACATTGCTTTTCGGTCTGAAGCACTGAGCTCTCTCTTCGCTCTCCGATCTTCTCGCTCACGAGCACTGAGCTCCGGACAATCATACTGATAATGTCCGGTCTTCTTGCAGTGGTAACACTGATCTACATCAGAAGCAAACTTCTTGTCAGTGTACCTTTTATCCGTTGACTCCCTCCGGCTCCATGATGATCTTTTAGGCTAGGAGCTGGATCTTCTGGGATCAGCATCATCTCTTCTCTTCTCATCTCTGCGCCGCTCAAGCTCCTCATGATCTCTCCTGGAATCGGAACCCCTCCTCTCTTCCCTCCGGGGGCTCGATCTCCTGGGGCTGGAATACCTGCGGTCACGGGTATCAGTATAAAACTTCTTATACCTTCCGAATCAAGAGTTCAGTTTCATGAAATGCCGTGCCATCAGGCTGTACTCCAGGGCCAGCTCATCCTTGTTCATATCCCTCAATGATTTCGAGCCGGATCCAGCCTCAGGCTCAGG
This sequence comes from Prunella vulgaris, assembly GCA_026898435.1. Classification (NCBI taxonomy): domain Eukaryota; kingdom Viridiplantae; phylum Streptophyta; class Magnoliopsida; order Lamiales; family Lamiaceae; genus Prunella; species Prunella vulgaris. The sequence goes on along the minus strand of JAPKLY010001572.1, from coordinate 17,452 downwards.
AGTAGCTTTAAGAGCCATGCTCTTTTCCTTTTCAGGTGTCTTCTCCTCAGTCACATCCTCACTGGCAACACCCTTCGTCTTTCTCTTATCGAGGTCAAATTCCAGAGCCTTTAACTATGAGAAGAGATGAGAGTAAGGAATGTTAGTGAGATCCTGAGTGTTCTTCAACAAGATCACTCCTGTATCCCATCTTTCAGGGAGACAATTCAGGATTTTAGACGACACCTCCCTCTTGGGAAAGTCCTTCCCAAGGGTTGCTAGCTCGTTCATTATCTTAATGAACCGAGCTTCCATCTGATCGATGGATTCACCTTCCAGCATCCAAAAAGCCTCAAACTTCCTGATAGCAATATCTCTCTTGTTCTCCTTGATCTTCTCCGAGCCCTCACTCATCTCCTTCAGTGCATCCCAGATCTCCTTCGTGGTTGTCAGATGCATGAGCCTGACCGAATTCTTGTAAGAAACGGTGTGGAGTATGATGTTCTTCGCAATATTATCTAGTCCGATTTGCTTAATCTGATCAGTAGTAAGCGCGGACCTCTCCATAGGCTCATCTCCTGTAGCCGGAACAGGAACATTACCAGCTACGGGCTAGATGGTCTGAAGATTCCTCATAAATCTGATAGGGCCACGCTCAATCACCTGGGGCATCTGATCATGGATGGAATAGAGATGTGCGAGAACACTGAATTTCCAATAATCATAATTGTCAATAGAGAATTCAGGAAGACTGCCTTCAAGGCACTTAGAACCGGATGCCATGAATGCAAGTTTTCAGAAACAGATCTGTTTAGTTGACCACCAAAAGTTTCTCCTCAGAAACTGATGGTAAACAAAGTCAGTGGTCTCTTGAACCACTGCTCTGATACCACTTGTTGGTCCCGGAACGAGTAAAATCAGTGTATGGGGGGAATACACTGATGTCAAATTTTTCTGAATACTCAGAAAAATGCTCTTACACACTCAGTCAGGAAGATCCTGAAGATACTCAGTAAAACTGAAAGTCCGCAGGAGCAGCAGGGACAAGTCAGTAGTGAGTCAGATAGGCTGAGTGTGAGTAATGTGCTCGGAAGCTCAGTAGAGATAACAATCCTACTGACCGCTCGGAAGCTAGTCAGTTGGGCTACTATCTCAATAAGCTAGAGTGTGTGCGGAATGTGAGCCCTTAGTTTCTACTCGTTTTAGTTTCTGAAAACGTTTTCTCTGAGTTTGCTTAGTAAAAGGTGGTTAAGGCTGGTGCACAATATTCAGATTCAGGATGATTGATTAAGCCTGAATATTAAAACGATGCAGTATGTTCAGTTTGTTATGAGTGACAATTATGATCCTGAACACGAAAGTAAATCAGCACACAAGGGTCTTTTTAACGTGGTTCGGAGATAACCAACTCCTACGTCCATGACCTGATTTAACAGGAAGCTATCCTCAAAACCCTGAGGATAGGTACTTGGTTTTTACCTGCCAAGGGACACGAATAGCCAACTTCCTCTCTTAGGAACTGACCCCTGGGCGTTTTACAAGTCCCAGTCCTTCTAACCAACTAATCTCACACCCTGAGTGGTTTGGTATTCTTGGTTAAAAACTAAGATAGCTCTAGCAATATAAAACAATGCTAAATATTAGAGCTATCGATCTAAGCAAATACAGAGTGAATCCTACTACAACACTAGGGAAATTTAATTGCAGAGTGTTGCTTATAGTATGCTTTTAATGCTTGGATTCTTGAGAGCTTTCTCTTGGAAATTTCCTGTTAGCCTTGAATGGGTGCAAGGGTCTCTATATTTATAGGCAAGATTCAAAATAGATTCGTTGGAGGAGATCTACCCAAATCTTTCCTATTTTAGGATGGTTGCAGGCTAGATGTACTATTGTCCTAATTGCCATGCTTATTCTGGCAATATTTGTCCCGCCACCTGTAACTCTGAGACGCATTGAATTCTGCCTTAAATGCTTCGTAGACTCCATACATGCGTGTCAAAAGATGATTGGTTTTCCGATCCAACGGCTAGTTGACCATCTGACATTTGTACTTTCCTCGTACATTTAATACTCTGAGTCTCTTGTTAATAACTCAGCCTGAATGTTTGTCTTTATTGGAGTCTTATTGACATTCTCTTTGTTTCTTGTCCCATAGCATAAATGACCTTTTTGCTTTGGACTTACATGATTCAGGCAAACTGAACCAAGGCCTAAGTCAGGACTTACAAGCATTCAGCTTGGCCTGATAGGTTATTTTAAACTTGCCCTTCACTGACTAAGTTCTGTTCTGAGCAGCTTAGAATACTCAGTAGAAACATAAGTCAGTGGGACGTCCGGATAGTCTTTAGGATGGACCATCAAGTTTTTGGTCTTCACTTCAGTTCAGGCAATCTTCTACAAGGCTGACTCTGAACTTCTTCAGGACGAGTTGAATTTCAGACTTCAGATAATTGGGTCGACTCCAATCTTCTTCAGTCTTCAACACGTTCCCCTGAACTGAATCCCTAACCTGACTATCCTGAATACGACTATCCTGACTAACTGTACTTAGGCAAATTCATCAGGGGTTTTGGGATCTAATCAAAACACTCAGATTGTCCCTACAAATCACCATATATAACAAGAGGCAACACCCCCAAACTAGGATAAATCACATGCACCAACTAAGGTAAAAGAACACACTACCTCATATGAAGCAAATCAAAACAAATAACACTATCTAAACTACAAAGAAAACCTAATAAGCAAGAAAATTTAGGATGGGTTGCCTCCCATCTAGCGCTTGGATTTAATGTCCCCTAGCCGGACGACACCAATGTTAGCTAAATGGCCAAGGATGTACGTCATTCTTGCCATCATACAACAATCTTAAAGCATAATGATCAAGGAAACAAGTAGGATTTCTACCCCACACCCCTACTTTCCTTATCATTTTATAACTATAAGCACATGAAAATTCCTCTTTTCTTCTTAAACTAATCCACCCCCATCTCCAACTATCAAATATATTCAAGAGGATCCGCAATTCTAACTTATGATCAATCAATTCAAGAAGCAAGACGAAATCAATATAAACAACATTATCAATTAAAGCACAAGTAGAAGAGTCTAAGGGTTTAGAAATGCTTATTTCTCCTTGAAGCTCATCTTCCACTTCATTTTGTTGTTCCTCTTCAATTAAGCCATGAATGGACATTCATCTACCTCTTCTAGTTCTTTCTCTATTCCTCCTCTTGAATCTTCTCCTTCCTTATCCTCTACTTCATCATCTAACTTACCCCCATCTTCCTACTCCAACTTTTCTTCACAAATCTCATGAGCTTGTTTGGTCAATTGCTCCAATTGGAGTGATTAGGGTCATAATTGCATCTTTTTACATCCATTTCTATATGGTTTTGATGTGCTTATGTTCATATTTGACCTTAAAATGATATACTTTGTGCATTTAACTCTTTTTGTCTAGAAAGTTATGTTTTGAAGTGAAAACGAGCAAAACCGGCGAAAGACGAGCAAGTTTGTAAAATTTCAGAAACTGTGAGATGATCCAATTGAGGCAAATAATATACCATGTTGAAGAGCTCGAAGAGAGGGTCGCAACGAAAAAAGAATCGAGTCAATCGGAGCTCTAGAACTCAAGATATGAAGAAAACAAGAAGTCGAGGATCGACCGATCGGGATCGTGCGACCAGCAGCATGGGATCGTGCGAAAACTCTCTGGTTCATGCATTGAGGGCTGAACGAATTGCATTGCACAAATACATTCGTTCGGGCACCTCCACGGGATCGTGCACAGCTTAATTCTGCACAATTTTGAAGGGTTGTTTCATCTTTTCGCGCATTTAATGAAGGTCACTTTGGACTAAACATTGTGGGCACTATAAATACCTCAAGGATCAGATTTTCGAGGAGGATTCCATTATTCCATTTTCTTAGATTAGATTAGAGAGAGAATTAGGTAGTTACTTAGTGGGTTTCATGATTTTTCAATCTTCTTTCTACCATAACTTTTGATCCAACCATTGGATTGTTCATCCGTTTGTTCCATTAGATTAGTCTTGTTCTTAGCTACGATTCTACAGTTCAATTTACGTTTTCAAGCTTTGGATCAAGAGTTAGCACTTTGGAGGCTTGTAGATTGTATTGAATTTCTTCCACTTATGGTAAGATTTCCTTTAATTCTCTTGTTTTAGTTAATATTCATGATGTTTAGATTGTTAATTGTAGATTTTCATTGCTAATTAGCCATGGGCTAATCTTTTGTTGCATGGTTGTATGAATACCATGGTGAATTTAGTCTCTTGTTAATCCTATGCATGAATTAGTGATCTTGATGGATTAATTCTCTTATTAATGATTTGTATGAATGCTTGGGATGCTTAATTAGATTTTATGGCTTATATGTTTTAGCAATGAAGTGAGAATTGAGCTATAAGAACTTTATGCATACCAAGTGTTTGATGTTTGACTTGTATGACCAATGAGAATTGCATATTAGCCTAAACCTATTAATTGGAGTGTTGGAAGTTGTAGAGAGATCCAGACACTAGTTGGCTTGACTAAGACACCAAGAGAACTTTTGCATGCTAGAATGGATAGAACACTAGAGGAACCATAGTAGGATTACTTCTATGTACATTTCACACTCACTTGCTCATCTCTAAGAGGTGATAGTTAGGATTTACTATTTCTTGCTTGATTTAGTAGATAGAAACATGATTGTTTTCTTGGTTTCCTAGCTATTAGCCTTTGTGAACATTCAATGCTTACTTGATATCGCATCGTTTCCCTATGTTCGATATTTAACTTGGTTAACTTGCCACGACAATAACGACCACGTACACTTGCGTGGAAATCATACATGATTTTGGCAAACAAGTTTTTGGCGCCGTTTCAGAGGAAACAGTCTCTTTGTCAAGCTAGTTGATGTTTGTTTACATTTCTCTTCTTTATTTCATTTCTTTGTATTTCTTGACTATTCTTGGTGAGTGTTGATAGTTGCTTATTTTTGTAGGAGTGAACTCAATCGAAGATGGGCAAATGCAATCATTACTCGTATTCTCCACAAAATATATCCTCTACTAATCCATACATTTATCAACTTTACCAATTTAAAACCCCAACCACTTTCGATAAAATTTCCATGTTAGAAGAGTGTATGAAGTACACGATGATGATATTATGGAACGAAACCCAAATTCCACCACCTCCACAAGAAGTTTCTTATCCTTCTACCTCATATACATCTCAAGATTCCTACTCTGATGAAGATCCATATTCCTACACTTTACCCTCTCCTATGCCTTGCCATCATGAAGAAATACCTCCAAGCAACCTTAATGATACTCTAGCCTACATCCTCAATCAACTTGAAGAAATTCAAAGGAGAATGAAAGAAGTTTTAAAGAGACAAATAGGAAGTTTGATAGATTTTTCCAAGCTCAAGAAGATCAAATCAAGAGCTTAGAGCTCCAAGTTGAGCAATTGGACCAATTGGAGCAAATGACCCAACAAGCCCATGAGATTTGCGAAACGTCAAATCAAGATTCCTACTCTCATCATGATTATACATGCTCCTACACTCCATATCTTCCTATGACTATCCATCAAGAGGACACTTCTTCAAGCTATGAGGAAGACATTTTAGCTCCAATTCTCAAGAAATTGGAAGAAATGAATAGTGAATTGACCATTCTAGCCAATAGGATGTTTAAGGAGGAAGATGGAGGGTAACGATGAAGCAAAAGGGGAAGTGGAAAGTATGGAGGAAAAAGGGGATGTGGAAGATGAAGATGATAATCATCATGAGACGATTAAATTTCTTTCTATTGTAGATTGTATTGGAGCTCAAAAGTCTATTGAACCTTCTCATGCTTACTTTGACTTTGAAATTCCTATTATTAATGATGATATTGCTTATAAATTTCCTCATGCTACATTGATTAGGAATCAAGAAGAAGAGAAGGATGGACTAGATGAAGAAGAAAGAGAAGAGTGTGAAAAGGAAGAGGAAAAAGAAGAAATTAATGAAAGTGAAGAGGATGAAGAAGATAAAGATGATTATGAAGAAATCAAATTTACTCATGCTCAAGATACCTCCGATTTTAAGTGCTTTATGAATCCTTTTTACAATTATATTGAGTATGATATTAATCCTCTTTATGATAATAATGAATATGATACTTCCTTTGTATATGGTGATAGGAATCAAGAACGAGAAGTGGAGGATAAGGAAGGAGAAGATTCAAGAGGAGGAATGGAGAAAGAACAAGAAGCGGAAGATGAATGTCCACTCATGGACATGAGCTTTATGGAAGAAAAACAACAAAATGAAGTGGAAGAGGAGCCTAAAATTGAAATGAACATTTCTCTACCCCTAGACTCTTCTACTTGTGCTTTAATTGATAATGTTGTTCATTGTGAATTAGACTTACCTCTTGATATAATGGATAATAAGATTGAATTGAGAGTTTTCTTGAAAATTCTTGATAGTAAGAAAAGGGGGTGGATTGGTATGATGAGAAAAGATGAAGAAAAATTTGCTTGGGCTTATAAGTTCAAAATGAAAAGGAAAGTAGGTGTATGGGGTAGAAATCCTACTTGTTTCCTTGATCATTATGCTTTGAGGTTTATGTTTGATGAGGAGGATGCCAATTATCCTTGGTCATTTAGCTAACATTGATGCGTTCGGCTAGGGGACGTTAAATCCAAGCGCTAGATGGGAGGCAACCCATCCTTAAAGTTTTCTTGCTTATTAGGTTTGCTTTGTAGTCTAGATAGTGTTATTTGTTTTGATTTTCTTCATATGAGGTAGTGTGTCTCTTACCTTGGTTGGTGCATGTGATTTACCCTAGTTTGGGGGTGTTGTCTCTTGGTATATATTGTGTTTCTTGGATTAGTTGAGCTTGTATGTGCTTTTATTGGTCATTGATTCAATGCAAATCTTATTTTCATCACTCTTTGCCAAACTTTTTGGATCCTTGATCCGAAAAAGTTTGGGGGGGGGGTATGTCCGTTCTTCAAAATTTGATTTGCAATGATAATTGATGTGATTTGTGAGCTCTAGAAAGGTGTGATGAGGAGATTTCTCTTCCTACTTGGCCAAGAAGGACATTCTCATGTAAGTGGCAAGTCACTCTCCTATTCTTAATCCCAACTCAAGGTATGTTTTTACACTTATCTCTATAGGTGCTTCCATTCCTAGGTTTTGTTGCTAGATATTGAGATTTCTATTTTGAGCTTTATTGTGATTCTTGTTGTATTGTGCTTTGATTGAGTGCATTGCATGATCTTTTCATCACTCTTTGCCAAACTTTTTAGTCCTATGGTCCAAAAAAGTTTGGGGGGTGTGTTCGTTTCATAAATCTCATTGCAATGCTATGCTTATGTTGATTCTGAGTGTTCCTATGATGTTTTGGATCATATGCTTATTTGATGCCACGTTTTGCTTGCTCATTATTGCCATGATGTTGCTAGTTGAGAGTAGTGTGTCATGACATATGCTTATGATTGTGTGGATGATGTAGATAGTGCATAGTTATGTGTATTGTGTACATTGCTTAATTCATTTTTTATCTATAGTGTAGTTGATTCTTTGATGCTTGATACATGATTGATGTGTACATGTTTGATATGATATGAGTCATGATCACCTTAACCCGTGAGGTTTGAGCCTATTTTGCCCGTTTCAATCTTAAACGGATGACATTTCTTTGATGTGAGATCCACATGGTGCATTTCCACTCTAGAACTTTATTTGAGTCTTGTTTGAGATCACATTTTGTAATGAGTTGTCAAAAATGATTTGAGGCCATCTTTGATTTTATATGAGTCACTTAGCCAAATTATCCATGCCATGACATTGATTCCATAGTTAGCCATTTTGTGCCTTTGACCTTTTTTTGGCAACCTATGATTGTAGCTTGATTATCCTTCATTTTGAGCCTTATTTTCCCTATTACTAGTGGAGCTTAAATGAGGGTATGAAGGTTACATGTGCTTTGAAAGCAAGCTTTGTGGATGAGATGGTGAAGAAAAGTGAAAGAAACAAAAGATGAAGATGTGAGAAAAGAAGTGGAGGTTGTTTTGAATAAAAAGATGTGAAGAAGAGCTTATGTTCCTAATGTGTTGGTAATGTGATGCAAAAATTGCAAAAGAAAGGAAGTGGAAAAATGCTTGAAAGGAAGAAGTGTGAGAAAAAGTGTTATGTTCTTGAAATGGTGTTGCAACTTGATCACTTGCAACCAATCTTGGGAAGAGTAGAGATATTCTAGCTAAGTATCTTGACTTCTTGCTCCACTAGTACGATAGTCACTTCTATCCAAAAATATCCCACCCTTACCAAAGAGCCAACACTACAACCAAATAAAAGTCCTCTTTGATTTGATGATGAGTTACTTGTCAAGTGGTGGAGAATTTGAGACTTTTATCAAGCTTATGTTAGTGAATGTACTATGTGTGATGTGGAGTGAACCTCATACACTTGAGAGCTTGAGTGATACACTATCTAGTGAGGATTTTGACTCATTGATTTGATCTTGTGTGCATTGATGTTTATGTAAATGGTTGATGAGATGACACTACATTGATAGATTGCATGATATTAGGTGATGTATATATGGCATTTGATTGTGTGCATGATGCTTCATCGATACAATTATTCCCCTATCTTATTGCATCGTTGCTCGAGGAGGAGCAACAATCTAGTTTGGGGGAATGATTAGGGTCATAATTGCATCTTTTTGCATCCATTTCTATATGGTTTTGATGTGCTTATGTTCATATTTGACCCTAAAATGATATACTTTGTGCATTTAACTCTTTTTGGCTAGAAAGTTATGTTTTGTAGTGAAAATGAGAAAAACCGGCGAAAGACGAGCAAGTTCGTAAAAGTTCAGAAATTGTGAGTTGATCCAATGGAGGCAAATGATATCCTATGTTGAAGAGCTCGAAGAGAGGGTCGCAACGGAAAAAGAATCGAGTCAATCGGAGCTCTAGAACTCAAGATATGAAGAAAATAAGAAGTCGAGGATCGACTGATCGGGATCGTGCGACCAGCAGCACGGGATCGTGCGAAAACTCTCTGGTTCGTGCATTGAGGGCTGAACGAATTGCATTGCACGAATGCATTCGTTCGGGCACCTCCACGGGATCGTGCACAGCTCAATTCTGCACAATTTTGAAGGGTTGTTTCGCCTTTTCACGCGTTTAATGAAGGGCACTTTGGACTAAACATTGTGGGCACTATAAATACCTCAAGGATCAGATTTTCAAGGAGGATTCCATTATTCCATTTTCTTATATTAGATTAGAGAGAGAATTAGGTATTTACTTAGTGGGTTTCATGAATTTTCAATCTTCTTTTTACCATAACTTTTGATCCAACCATTGGATTGTTCATCCGTTTGTTCCATTAGATTAGTCTCGTTCTTAGCTACGATTCTATAGTTCAATTTACGTTTTCAAGCTTTGGATCAAGAGTTAGCACTTTGGAGGTTTGTAGATTGTATTCAATTTCTTCCAATTATGGTAAGATTTCTTTTAATTCTCTTGTTTTAGTTAATATTCATGATGTTTAGATTGTTAATTGTAGATTTTCATTGCCAATTAGCCATCTGCTAATCTTTTGTTGCATGGTTGTATGAATACCATGGTGAATTTAGTCTCTTGTTAATCCTATGCATGAATTAGTGATCTTGATGGATTAGTTCTCTTATTAATGATTTGTATGAATGCTTGGGATGTTTAATTGGATTGTATGGCTTATATGTTTTAGCAATGAAGTGAGAATTGAGCTATAAGAATTGACCTATAGACCTTTATGCATACCAAGTGTTTGATGTTTGGCTTGTATGACCATTGAGAATTGCATATTAGCCTAGACCTCTTAATTGGAGTGTTGGAAGTTGTAGAGAGATCTAGACATCCAATAGAGCCCTTACCTTGTGTTGTAGAGAGATCTAGACACTAGTTGGCTTAACTAAGACACCAAGAGAACTCTTGCATGCTAGGATGGATAGGACACTAAAGGAACCATAGTAGGATTACTTCCATGTACATTTCACACTCACTTGCTCATCTCTAAGAGGTAATAGTTAGGATTTACTATTTCTTGCTTGATTTAGTAGATAGAAACATGATTGTTTTCTTGCTTTCCTAGCTATTAGCCTTTGTGAACATTCAATGCTTGCTTGATATCGCATCGTTTTCCTGTGTTCGATATTTAACTTGGTTAACTTGCCACGACAACAACGACCACGTACACTTGCGTGGAAATCATACACGATTTTGGCAAACATGGATCTCTAAGCTCTTGATTTGATCTCCTTGAGATTTGAGAATTTCCTCAAACTTCTTGTTTGTCTCCTCAAAGTGTGTAGGATCGGTAGCGCTGAGTAGAACTGATGTACTATCCTCGCAAACCAACACGGGTCTTTTCTAGCGTGCTTATGTCCTCACTCGCACACACCCTGAGAACTTCCCAGGGGGTCACCCATCATGAAATTGCTCCAAGTCAAGCAAGCTTAACTTTAGAGTTCTATCACAATGGGCACCAGAAAAGAAGATGCACCTTGTTGGTATGAGTAGTACAATCAATTCCTTTAAACCCAATATCTAGCTTCAGCACCACGGGCGGCACGCATCTATGCCTTTAATCGAGCGAACGAGTGGACTTGAGCGCAGCTCGCCTCCAAGGCAGGGACTACTAGGATTTCTCCCAACAATCCCCCCTAGCAGTAGCCTGACTTGAAGCCAAATATACCACTATTTGCGCCATGGGGGACTCGAACCCGTGACCTGTGCTCTGATACCAATTGTAGGATCGGTAGCGCTGAGTAGAACTGATGTACTATCCTCGCAAACCAACACGGGTCTTTTCTAGTGTGCTTATGTCCTCACTCGCACACACCCTGAGAACTTCCCAGGGGGTCACCCATCATGAAATTGCTCCAAGTCAAGCACGCTTAACTTTAGAGTTCTTTCACAATGGGCACCAGAAAAGAAGATGCACCTTGTTGGTATGAGTAGTACAATTAATTCCTTTAAACTCAATATCTAGCTTCAGCGCCACGGGTAGCACGCAACTATGCCTTTAATCGAGCGAACGAGTGGACTTGAGTGCAGCTCGCCTCCAAGGCAGGAACTGCTAGGATTTCTCCCAACAAAGTGTCTTTCATCCTGCCTTTGAATTTCTTTGAGTTGATTGAGGATGTAAACTAGAATATCTTCAATATGGCTTTGATGAGCTTCTTCATGATTGTGAGGAATAGGAGAGGGTAAAGTGTAGGAATCTTTATCGGAGTAAGGATTAGAAGGATAAGGAATTTCTTGTGGAGGTGGTGGTTGATATGGGTGAGGTTGATATGTATAGGAATTAGGAGGATTTGTGGATCGTGGAGAATACGAGTAATGGTTGTATTTGCACATCTTAAATCAAGTTCACTCCTACAAAAATAAGAAAGTATCAACACTCACCAAGAAAAATCAAGATCAAATAAAGGAAAACAAAGAAAAGAAAATGTAAACATCAATACAAACTGAACAAAGTGACCGTTTCCCCGGCAACAGCGCCAAAAACTTGTTTGCCAAAATCGTGTATGATTTCCACGCAAGTGTACGTGATCGTTGTTGTCGTGGCAAGTTAACCAAGTTAAATATCGAACAATGGGAAACGATGCGATATCAAGCAAGTATTGAATGTTCACAAAGGCTAATAGCTAGGAAAACAAAGAAAGGATCATGTTTTCTATGTACTTCACAAAGCAAAGTAAAAACTAACTATCACCTCAAAGAAGTGAGCAAGAATGGTGTGTACATGAAAGTAATCCTACTATAGTTCCTCTAGTGTCCTATCCATCCTAGCATGAAAAATGTCTCTTAATGTATGAGTCAAGCCAACTAGTGTCTAGATCTCTCTAATAACACAAGCTTAAGGGCTCTATTGGGTGTCTAGATCTCTCTACAACTCACAACACTCTAATTAAGAGGTCTAGGCTAATATGCAATTCTCATTGGTCATACAAGCCAAACATCAAACACTTGGTATGCATAAAGGTCTATAGGTCAATTCTCATATTATTGCTAAAACATATAAGCCATTACAATCCAATTAAACATCCCAAGCATTCATACAAGTCATTAATCAGAGAACTAATCCATCAAGATCACTAATTCATGCATAGGATTAACAAGAACTAAATTCACCAAAGTATTCATGCAACCATGCAACAAGGATATTAGCTCATGGCTAATTGATAATGAAAATTAACTATTAACATTCTAATCATCACGAATATTAACTAAAACAAGATAATTAAAGGAAATCTTACCATATGTGGATGAATTGAATACAAGCTACAAACCTCCAATTTTCCAAGTCTTGATCCAAAGCTCAAAATAAAAAATGAACCGCAGGAATAAAGCTCTAATCACTACGAGTATACAGGAACAAACGGATCTAAAATCCGACAGACGGATCAAAAGTTATCGAAGAAAGAAGATTGAATCTAATTAAGAACCCACTGAGTAACTACCTAATTCTCTCTCTAAACTAATCTAAGAATTGGAATTATGATGGAATGCTTGAAAATATGATCCTTGAGGTATTTATAGTGCCCACAATGTTTAGTCCAAAGTGCCCTTCATTAATCGCGCGAAAAGACGATAATAACCCTGAAAATCCAAATTTGAACCGTAAGGCTGCGCGGCTTTACCCTTATCGTGCGACCAAGGCTTGTGAGCTGCCAATCTTGATCGATATTTTACGTGCGCGGTCCTTCATCGCGCGATCTAGAGGCTAGGCGCGCGACCTAGGCTTGTGGGCTGCCGACCAAGGGGGTTCGGCTGCCTAGTAAGTTGTTTTCTTCATATCTTAAGTTCTAGAGCTCCGATTGACTCAATTCTTTTTGCGTTGCGACCCTCTCTTCGAGATCTTCGACATAATATATCATTTGTACCAATTGTCTCAGCTCAAGAATTCCAAAATTTATCAAACTTGCTCGTCTCTTCACCATTTTGCTCGTTTTCAACTATAAACACAATTTTCTCACCAACAAGGGGTCAAATGCACAAAGTATATTATTTTAGGGTCAAATATGAACTTAAGAACATCAAAACCATAGAGAAATGAATTCAAAATCATGCAATTATGACCCTAATCAATGACTAAAAAACACACAAAATGATATTATTTTAAACATGTGCCGATCTTGTGCATCATTTTTCCGGTTGAATAATAAATTCATTGGAACGTTACTGGAATGTTTTTTTTTTGAATCCAACAGTTTTTCAAATAATAAATTCCAATGAAATCCACAAGTCGTTGGAATTCTCTTAGGAATTTTCCGACGGTCACATATGTTGTTGGAAAAACCGCTGCAATTTTAATAATTCGAAAGGTTTATTTTCCCATTGAAAATTTTTCGTTAGAATTTGAGTATTTTCTTGTAGAGATTAAAATGGAGGTGAAAAAAGTAAATGAGGATTATTCAATTAAAGTATGTGTGCATTTGATTACAGATGAAGAAATATAGATAGAGAAAGCTTTATTTATGTCAAATCAAAAGTTAAATTATATTATTTTATAATTATTATTTTGTGGGGTGCAATAAAAGTAGAAGATGGAATTGATATGTAGAAAAAAGGTATATGAGAGAATGAATCTATTAAATAAAAGTAGGAGAGATAATGAAGGGTAAATAACAATTTGAGTGTAATATAGAGATGGATGAGTATTGTAAATGGTTAATATTATAGAGGTGGATGAGTATTATAGTTGGATATGAATATGATATGTCCATCCAAAATTTTGATAAAAATGTGTTGTATTTAAATAGAATTAACTCAAAAGTAACTAAATATGTGTATATCAGCGTGAGATATTTCCACGCGCTCCGACGAGACATGTCATTGATTGCCGGATGGAGACAAAAAATATATATCAAAATGAGATATTTTAAAAGGTCGGGTTTTCTCATAATAATCGTGAAGCTCAGGATTAAGTGGAAAATTGAAAAAAAATATAGTGTATCTACATAGAATTAACCCTATAAAATATATAATGAAGTGTTAAGATGTAGATAAAATAAGATAAATCCAATAGTTTTTCCAATAATAAAATCCAATGATATCCAAAAGTCATGGAATTTTCTTTGAATTTTTTCGACGTCACATATGTTGTTGGAAAAATTGTTGGAATTTTAATAATTCAAGTGGTTTATTTTCCCGTTGAAAATTTTATGTTAGAATTTGAGTGTTTTCTTATAGAGATTAAAACGGAGGTGAAAAAAGTGAATGAGAATTATTCAATAGTAAGTGTGTATTTGGTTAGAGAAAAAGAAATATGGATAGAGAAAGCTTTGATTATGTCAATCAAAAGTTAAACTGTATTATTTTGTGGAGTGCAACAAAAGTGGAAGAGGTCAGGAATGGATACGTAGAAAAGAAGTATGAGACAGAATGAATCTATAAAATAAAAGTAGAAGAGATAATGAAAGAAAAATAACAATTTAAGTGTATTATAGAGGTGGATGAATATTATAATTGGACAATATTATAGAGGTGGATGAGACCGCCTTCGGTGGTTGCTAAATCACCACCTTTGACCAAGTTATTAGAAACGGTTATGGTATTAATGCCCAAAGACTTGTGTAGATTAGCGACCGCCTCAAAAAAACTTAATCCAATATATATACTAGGCATCAGAACAAGATTACACACACACCAAAACTTACCCAAACTTACCTCTGTCTGCCGCGTAAAGAGTTGACCAAGCACTAGTTGATATACTGTATCTTTTGTAATCCCTGTAATTGTGCCTTTGATTTTGATTTCCTTATATCTCGGATCCTACTCTTGCAATTCAATTGTATATATGAGAGATTTTTCCTCGTCACCAAATCAATGGTGATCATATACCTATTCTCACATGGTATCAGCCATTCATCGTAAACCCTAAACTTCTTCACATCTCAGTACCCGCCCCTCTTTTTCTGATCCCGAAAGCAACCGTCGTTCCTTCCTCTTCTACTCAAGATCACACATCCATTTTTTCTTCTGCATTTTAAATCCTCTCCTGTACACACGTGTAATGGCCTTCCCTGCTTCTACTCCTTCTTCTCAGACGACAACAATAAAAGGGAAAGAATATCAATCTTCTCGTGTTGACGACGACAATAATTCTCGTGTTGATGGCGGCCGCAGCAGAAGGCTGATTGAGCATAATGCTCAGGTGTTGCATCAAATTGATGCAAACATTTGGGTATGAAGATTGATGAAAATATCATTCTTTTAAGTGAAGTTAGGGATAATATCCTTACAATAATAAATGATATGCCACCTTTGCCGGTGCACCTAAACCAAGAACTTGCCGACTCAGTTCTTCCTCCAAAATCTCACCGGAATAATTAATTAAATATCACTTCAACCGCAATTTTCAATGGATTTTATCTTTAATGATTTATGCTAACCTTCTTTGAATTTGGATGTTTTAGAATATATTATTTAATAAAAATTTTGATCCTATAATTTATTGAGTGTTCTCTTTTGATCCTTAAAGTTTTAACTCTTTGATTTTTATACTGTAATTCTTTGGGTTTTCCAATTATTGTACCATTTTTGCTAAAAAAAGTAAAAATAATATTATATGTTGTCATGCATGGTGCACGTGGTGTTTGACAAAAAGATAAATTTGTCATTTATAAGATTATATATATGTATGCTAAAAAAAATTAATACATTACTTGCATTGTGCACTTGCTGTGTATTTCTTTTAAATGATCATAAAAATTGTTAGTATGTGAATATCTATTTCACTAAAAATATATTAGTTTTATAATAAAATATAATGGGATTAAAGTTTTCGAAGTTCTATAACTAGTTACGAATTTGAATTTGTTTAAAAAATTTATACATTTTAATTTTGTTCATGTAAGTTTAAAAGTATTTTAATTTTTATCCTTTTACAAACTTACATGATTAATATCATGTTTTGATATTGGTCGGATCAAAACCAAAATATTTTTTAATTTACAGGAACAAAATAAAAAAAAATGATAACAATTGAGACCAGATTTAAATTCATGACAAGTTAATGGATTGTATAAGATTTTATCCCAAAAGTAATACTTGTTAACACGTGATTTAATGAAATATATCGAAGGACATTATGGAGTATTAAGAGGTCCGTTTATAAATAAAATAATTATTTATGAAAAGTATGTCATATGTACTTTCTATAAATATTGTCTTTATTCAATTGCTTACTAAGGAATTATTGCATCTATTCTCTATTAAGTTACCCATTTGATTTTGTGCAAGTTTTACAAAATGATATAAAATGTATAGTGAAGTGGTAAGATATAGATAAGAAAGAGAAAATTAAAGATAAAGAGAGACAAATGTAGAAATTAATTAGTGCACATTAATTTCAGAAAAGCAAAGAACATCCTTAGGGATGTTTCACAAGGCGGGCGCTCATTGAGGAAATACACAGAGAAGATTAACCCTGTTGATGAACATGCACTTTTTGTTGATGCAAGTGTGGATTATGCGAATGGTGAAGCTTCAATTGGATACTGCATTCAGTCGGGGAATTGATAGATACTATGTAAAGGAGGCCAGCGAATTAACATGAAGAGGACGATTATGGAAGTGGAGCTCATGGCAACAAAAATTGGGTTACAAAAGTGCCTCGAGAGGCATGTTCACAAAGTTGTCCTCTTTCTTGATTGCATCGACGCGGTGGAGGTATTAAAGGAGGGGATTCAATGTTATGATAGCAGTGATGAGCCGATAACCTTCATCCGTGAGGCGATGTCCAAGGGCCAGGTTAGAACGGTTTCTTACATTCCGCGATTGGAAAATAAACTTGCTCACGACATGGCAAGAAGCGTTCGGGGAGTTCCAAAACCTCTTGACTGGTTTGGATGATTTCTCCTACTATGGAATTCACACTCTGTTGCTCT
Organism: Prunella vulgaris; assembly: GCA_026898435.1. Lineage (NCBI taxonomy): Eukaryota > Viridiplantae > Streptophyta > Magnoliopsida > Lamiales > Lamiaceae > Prunella > Prunella vulgaris. The sequence goes on along the minus strand of JAPKLY010001572.1, from coordinate 512 downwards.
GCCTATGCTTAGTTGTAATGGCTGAGTGTTTATTCCTGTCAAAAAAATAAAAAAATTAGTGCACATTAATTGCACTATACAATTGATTTTTATGCTACAAAATATATAGTGGGGTTTTTTTTTTTTTTTTTTCAAGATACAAAGCCTATTACAACAAATAAATAGGATATAGTTAGGTGCTAAGATGTGAAAAAAAAAATACAAATAAGGAGAGATAAATGTAGAAATTGATTAGTGTGCATCAACTCGACATTACAATTGGTAGTCAAAAGTCCAACTCTAAATATAAAGTTGAATAAAATGACATTGTAAATGAGATGGAAATAATTTACATGAGATTTAAATTGTGCTTTATTAATTTAGTTCCTTATGTATTTAAATTTCGCTATTTTAGTCCTAAGTGACCGAAAAACGCACAAAACAGTATTGTACTGAACATGTGCTGACAATGTGCTTCGTTTATCCAGTTGAATAATAAATTCATGAAACACAATTGGAATACTCTTTTTTTT
>JAPKLY010001571.1:10011-40083 GCA_026898435.1 Prunella vulgaris | reverse complement strand
TTTTGCTTAATGTTTTAAAAGTAGACATAATTTTTCAAAAGAAATTAGTGTTGATATTCTCATGAGATATTTAATAGATCGACGGAAACGTATCCTCTCCTATGGCCGAACACCCTAAGGTATGATCCCTTGTTTGAAAGTGTTTTAAAAATGTTTTACAAATGGTTGAGTTTTATTATATGTTCATCCCACTAGAACGTCGAACCCGATACCCTTTCCCTTATATAATATGATTAACATATTTTCTTCTTTTAGCTTTTAGACCTAAACCTTTAGCTATGGAATCTTAAGTATTCGTCGTACTCCGGGTCTTCTTATTTTAACATAATTTTTTTTTTAAAACGAGGTTTTATTTCGAATCTATTTTAATATAAATATTAAGCACCACTTGTGTATTATGTATTCTATCAGTTACTTTTATCTGGTTGTACGTTTGATCGCATATGTGTGGTTTCTAACTACTATAGTCGAGCCAATCGTCAGCCGTTATCTGCGCAGTAACGAGAGCTCACAATTTTTGCCCTATTTTATGTTTGGTGCCACACAATATTTTGTCACATTAATTAGATTCTTATTACTTTTATCCAGTCACTTGTTTGATGGTGTATGTGTAAATCCCAACTACTATAGTCGATCCAGTCGTCGGCCGTTGACTAGCTACCAACTGAGCTCACCACTGTAGTCCTATTGTATGATTGGTTTACATGTTATGATGTCACAATGATTGGATTCTGATTTTGTTTTGACACCTATATAAGTAACCTATTTTCTGTTCTCTGCCACTCGACACCTAGTTGTTTGTTTAGAATAGTAGCCTCCAACTCCTTGTGTTTAAGAATTTGAGGATGTTTGGGACAGAAGGTATAGCCGAAGAAAGTTTGAATGTAGGTGCTATATCTATGTGTTCAGTAAGGATCATGGTTAGCATAAAAGTAAGAATAAATTTAATGGAGTCGAACTTGACCTTCTTAGCGAAATGATTTTGGTATAGTCTTGGGAATAGATTTATTATCAAAGCAGAAGGTGACGTGTAGAGTAAGAAATAAGAATTTGGATAGAATAAGAGGCCACATAGAAGTGAGGATGGTCGATTTAGGGTCTTGACTTGACTCTAACACTTGGATAGTTGACTAAGGGCAAGGTGTTAACTAAGCAGGAAACCCTTTTCCAAGATATCTGAAGATCGACATTTTGATTTTCATAGAGCTCTCAGTCTGGATAGGATGTCTGAGTTCCCTCCATCATCGAAGGTGTAAGGATCACATAGGAAAGAATTTATCAAGGACATTTAGTTGTTATCTTGGAAAGATATCATTAAATCCAATAATGATCGCGAGAGACAACCCTAATCTTTTCCTAAGAATTGATCAAGGATTACTTTGGACTAATAGATAGAGTCTTGCCAATAAGCTAGTACTGCAATTAAGGTTGTTGGACAAGAAATTCATTTGGGTTAATACATCACTGGGAAGGTGTCTAGTTCTGCTCATAAGAAAAGATCTATCATTTAAACTAAGTTATGAATTTACCCTAAGAAGGATCAACAAACCATCACGAATAAGTATCCACTACCAAGTATTTGGTACTTGCTCGACCAGTTTAAGAATCCTTTTAAGCCCAACCAAATGAAAGGAGTAGCATCTTAGAGACAACATTCAAATTCCTTTAAGGGCGATGTAAGCTTACAAATAGTGTCCTTGCGATGACAGACTTACCAGTAATCTTTAATATTTTATCAATTGGGTATTTCATCAATGTTTGGCAAGCTTGTTAAGGTATAAAAAGGATGAAGAACAACATAAAGGATGAATATTCTAGACCTATTTGAGGATAAGAAGACGAGAGAATCATAGACAAGTTCATGGGTGCAAAGCCTTAACAATCAAGGAATATTTTGTGGTATGTAGTACGATGACCTAGTGGATTAGGTGTAATTAAGTTTTGATGGGAATATAAGAGTTTATACGAGCTCTCCATGAGATATGAGGTACTTAGCTTAGTGAACAAAGGGAACTGTCTTTCGTTGAAGGAAATCTTAGGTGAATTTCGAGGGTGAATTCCAAGTTCAGCGAATATGAAGTAAATTTGGATGGTAAAAACAAAACAACCCTCACCTACTTAGGATAGAAGACAAATTGGGAATTGTACACTATGATAAAAGGTATGGAGATAAGATAGGAACTCAGTTACCTTCTTTGGGAGATATCTAAGTGTTTTAAGATTCAACGCGATAGATAAGAATAGATGAGGAGATAAATGGGTGTAGTGTCTTATGGGATAGATTGACTGACGAAGGATCGAATTACCACATAAGGTTTGAGACAATAGGTGGATTATAAGGCCAAACTTTTATTTTGTTACTCACCTTGAGATAAGAATTTTATTTAAGGAAATAAGTATAATACATATATTGAGGATCCTAGTGTTTTTATGAGAAAAGAGATTTTGGAATGATTAGGAAGTTTTGAGGAAAGAAATAGAGGTTATCGGTCAAGACGTTAGCAAAGAGGGACATAGTGGATGACAGGATAAGTTTTAGTGGTGTATGAGGAAATTAAGATTTGACTAATAGGGGTAATACAGGCGTTCAATACTTTAAGGTGAAAGGTTGGAGAAGTAAGGATTTATTAATTTTCTTGAGGAGATGAATTCTACGTGAAGTACCGAACGTCTAAGATGGACGAGTCAAATTTCGAGGACGAAATTTCTGTTAAGGAGGGTAGGATGTAATACCCCGAACCAAATTAGGATTTATCTATTATATATATTAAATGTTATGTTATATGAATACATATTTTAACTTATTGATCTTTTATTTCTTTAAAGACGTTATGTTTTTAAAAGGTTGATTCCTACTCAACGGTTGGTCCAAACCCAGAACCGGAAGCACTCCTAGCACCGTAACTGTGAATCGGACTTAAATATATCGATGGAATGAGTAAGATAAGGTCCTAAATAGGCTTTTAAAGGGCTTTAAGTTTAAAAGAATTATTAAACAAAAATTTAGACGTTTGTTGCCAAATGTCGAACCGAAAACGCTAAATTTAAAAAATCGTCAATTCGGCGAGTAATTACAGTTCCTAATCAAGACTTAATTTGTAAAATGAGTTAAATACAATTTTTGATTAATAAATACAAGATATAAAAATTCTGTGTGCCAAAACGATCAAAATATTAATTTTCGGAGCCCAAAACGCAACTGAATAATATCCGATTTCAACACCGAAAACCATATCGCGTCCCAAAATACAGTTAGAACTCAAATTCCCCTCCTAAATACCCCCATGACCGAAACCAATCTAATTGTTTGAAGAAAATTGGGTCAAAATGCCCATACCCCTAAATTAAGGAACCATGCTTTCTTTTCCTACTCCCCAACTTTTCATACCTACCCTTGACTTCTCCTACCCTCTCCTACACACTCAAATTCAGCCAAGACAAGAATTTACCTCTATATATGCATTATCTTGATACTCTTCCTTCATTTGACAAGAAACCAATGAAAGAAAACAAGTAAATCATCTCTTTCCCCCTTCACTTACAACTTTTGGCCATTATCATTTCAAGGGAGAAGGAAATTTTCTTCTCCCATTTACAACCATAAGAAGCTTTCATTCTCATGTATAAAGTCATCTATGAAGTTGTATTGAAGTTTTGAAGCCAACTCCAAGCAAAAAAAAAAAAGCTCTCCATCTCTCCTTCTCTCTTTAAGTTCATGTTTTCCTCTCTATTTTTCCTAACTTACTCTATTGCCTTGTTTTAGCTCAAAATCAAAGTATTCCTCCAAGGGGTGCTCCATTCCTACAAGCTTAAGGGTCAAGGGACAAATAAAGTTTCTTTTATTGACAAGAAAAAGGCTCCAAAGGTTGTAAAACCCCAACTCAAAATATTTGGTTTTCTTGCATGTGTATGAAAGCTATGTGTGTTTTTTTTTTGTTCCATATTTTTTAGATACCATGAAACCTTAGGACTTTATTACTTTTAATGTTTAAATGCATGTTAAATGAAGTCTTGGATGATGTTTTTAAAGGTGTTAAAATGTTGGTGGCATGGTAGTTATGGAATAGAAAATGTAAGTGAAAGCATGCACACAAACCACACACTCTATACACTGACCTCGGATTTCTTACAGGATTCGGAACTCATGTTTTATAAATGTTTGGACACTATTTATATGGTTAGAAACTAGATCAAGTTAGCTTTCATTTGAATCTATTTTGAGCAATTTTGGAGTTTTCGTTGATAAGTTATGAATTTTCTACGAACGTGTGACAAAATGCTCCTTATTTCAAAATTATGGATTTTCTGGGAGTAATCAGTTCATGGAAAAATATTTTAAAAATTATGGTAAAATACTACATGAAGGTTAGTACCTTCATGATTTATTTCTTGATTTTTAGAGGTGTTTAAATATTTTTTACCAAAATTATTTCGGAAGTTGCACAGTTTCTGGAATTTCTGGAACAATCTGCCATGTTTTGAAAACAAGCCTAAAACTCATATTTTCCTAAACCAAATTACATGAAAGAAATTTTATTTGTGAACTAGACTTGATGAGGTAGCTACTGTAAAAATTACACAGTTTTTGGATGAGTTTTGATATTTTTATAAAATGCTCAAAGTTTGTATGAGTGTAGTCCAAAATGCAAACTGCCCTACTTGAATGTTGTTGCTCATGTGTTACCTTCTTGTAAAAGAAAAATGTAAATGTTTTCCATGATAAAACTAGTCTAAATTCTATGTTTAGTGAAGGCTATGTGTTAATAAATGCTATTTGAATGCATGATTTAAGTGAATGGCATGATGTTTGGTGTTGATTTTAGATTAAGGACTATATTTTCTTGTTTGCCTTGAGAAGTCCCCAAATTTGGAATTCTTTGAATTTTGAGAAAAATCGACTTGAGCACAACTTTTGTAAAATACACTATTAAATACTACGTGAACTTAGGGATCTCCATGTTTAATTTCAAAAATTTTGAACTAGCCTAAATATTTGCAAAAATTATTTTTTTTGTTAAGGTCGTGATGTTGGAATTTTCTATGGAAACCTAAGAAAATCATTGTCCTCTTTCTAAACATGATCCAAAACCTAAAATTTTCACTCACAAAATGAATTGCCACAAGGTGTTGTACACCTAATTATGATCCTATTATACAAATGTTGTGATTTTTTGGTTATATTAAAATGTGTTTAGAAAATACTTAAGAATAAAAAATAAAAGGTATTCCTTTTCAAATTGTTTCTTGCTGAAATAGATCATATTTGATGAGCATGATGTGAAAGTGATTTGGAGTTCTAAAATTCTATGTATGAAACTTTGTTTGCATGGTTTTGAACTCATTATTCTAATTTTATGATGATATGTTTATCATTTAAAGGTTTAGGACACTAATTATTGCAAGTTTAAAACCTTAGTAAATTGCGTGCTATATGTTCTTTTTATTTAAAGTTTAGGACATTAAAATACTACATGTTCTTCTACTTTAAGATGTTATGTGCTATATACTCTTCAAGTTTAGAATATTATATTTTCTTGCAAAGTTTAGGATATTATATTTCCTTGCTATGTTTAAAACATCATGTTTTCTTGCTATGTCTAGTGCATCATGTTTTCTTGCTAACTTTTAAATGTTATATTCTCTTGTTTGAATTTATGACTATATATTTTCTTAAGTGATAAGAATAAAGAGAATAAGACTTTAAGTGCTCAAAAGTCCCCTTTCGGACAAACGTGTATAAACTCTAAAAGAATTTCTAAGACATCAATAACTGAAACGCAACGAATGGTGCTAGGTGTAAGTGCGAGAATGGTGACGAGGATTTCTGGGTGAAAAGAATGGTGATTGTTTTTACAAAAGGAAAGCGTTTAAGGTGGGTGGCATTTACTGTATTGCCTTGAATATTATATGGACTATTGGTGTATTTGAATGAAAATGTTTTGACCTTTGGGTCCGATTACAAGGTTATTACCCAAATGCCTACGGGCGAAGTATCTCAAACGATATGTAGTAGTCTGGCTTGTGTAGCTAGGCGCCGCGGTGGACAGAGCCTCAGGGCTATATCTCAAATGATATGTAGTGGTCTGGCTTGTGTAGCTAGGCACCGCGGTGGACAGAGCCTCAGGGCTATATCTCAAATGATATGTAGTGGTCTGGCTTGTGTAGCTAGGCGCCACGGTGGACAGAGCCTGAGGGCTATATGAATAAAAATATCTCAAATGATATGTAGTGGTCTGGCTTGTGTAGCTAGGCACCACGGTGGACAGAGCCTGAGGGCTATATGATGAATGATGAGCCTTTGTGGCTATGAAAAATGTTTTTACAATAACGATACGTTTGCGTACTGCCAATCTGTATAGTAGCGTACAGGTCGCCCACACTGAGAATTCAAATCTCACCCCCTATTTATAAATCTTTTTCAGGATATGACGAGGTGGAGTTCGTGCCAGTGGAAGAGTGATACGATTTCCTGTATTGGTATTTTATCATGCATCAAAAGAAAAGGAGTTAAGGATGATAACTCTTATTACGACTTTAGAAATATGCCAAAGTGAAGAACAGTTATAAAATCTCAGGATAATAATGAATGACAGTTATTTTGTAGTCTATTTTGTGCCAAACTTTTTATAAAGATCCTAGCATAGTAAATCATCAAAATGGCCACCGCGTCTTTCATAACAAAAAAATTATCTTTCCACTGTACATGTATTCTTTTAACAAAACATATGCTTCCGCTATCTATTTAATGTCATTAAAAGTGTTTCATATTTAAAAGAAAAAAATAGTATGGATTTTCAGTCACCAAGTGATGACTAGGGTTTCTAGAATGACGAAATTGCATTTTGGAAAACTGGGGCGTTACACCTCCTCTCCAGTTCGTAGAGGATTTCATTCCGATAGAGTTGTTGGAGGTATGGATTCCGATCCGGAATAGGTGGGCTTACCTATTCTATGTGGTGGGGTTATGGGACGATCAATCTGAAGAAAAAGAAGTCATACACCATCACTGGATGGCACAGGAGCATCCGGATCTATGGGCTGAAATAATCAGACATGCTGACAGAGAAGGTGTAGAGATTGCTCCTCCGGAATTCCTCAAGTATCCTCCTCCACTCTTCAGGAACTCCAAGCAACTGGACTGGAAAGTAATATCAGAAGAAGTCGTCAGAGTAGGACGCGCTGCCGGGGCCGTTGGTGATCGGAACAGGATTAAGCAGGTCCTGAACTGAGTCTTGGAGATGTATGAAATTCCTCTAGCTGCTTGGAATAAGGATGAAGAATAGGTCAGGAAATAGTTGTTCAGGAATTGTAAAAGCTTCAGGATAATTATAACTCTTATATCAATCAATGAAGTTATTTATTTTTCCTGAGTACAACTTCTTGTTGACTCCTGAATTTACTTTTCTTAATCCTTATCAAGAACTGTACTAACCCATTCCTTGTTTTCATCTTATAGACTAAGTACCTAGTTTGTCAGGTGGTACTGAGTTGTTCTCACTGACTAAGTCAGTTGATTGTATAGATGAATAGGAATTTGCTTAAAGGTTTTGGCATCATCAAAAAGGGGGAAATTGTTGGGACAATCTGAGTATTTTGATTAGATCCCAAAACCCCTGATGAATCTGCCTAAGTATAGTTGTTCAGGATCAAATAGTTCAGGTTAGTTAGGTTAGTAATTCAGTACAGGAGGAACTTGCTGAAGACTGAAGAATATTGGAGTCGACCCAATTTACTGAAGTCTGAAGTGTAATCCATCCTGAAGGAGTCAGTCAGTCTTGCTGAAGATTGCCTGGTCTGAAGCTGAAGATCGAAGCCTGTTAATCCGTCCTGAAATCAATCCTGAAGTACCATTGGCTGATGTTTCTACTGAGTACACTAAGCATAATCAGGACAGATCTTAGTCAGAGAAGAGTAAGTGTAATCTATCAGGCTGTGCTGAATGCACTTAAGACCTGACTTAGGCCTTGGTTCCGTTTATCTGAACCATGTAAGTCCAAAGCAAAAAGGTTACACATACTGGGCTGAATAATATATCAGGCTGTGCTGAATACACATAAGACCTGACTCGGGCATTAGTTCAGATCACCTGAACCATGTAAGTCCAAAGCAAAAAGGTTATTTATGCTATGGGACAAGAGACAAAGAGAATGTTAGTAAGACTCCAATAAGACAAACATTCAGACTGAGTTATTAACAAGAGACTCAAAGTATTGAATGTACGAGGAAGGACAAATGTCTGAAAGTCAACTAGCCGTTAGAACGGAGAGCCAATGATCTTTCGACACGTATGTACGGAGTCTGCCCAGCATTTAATGCGGCATTTAACACGTCTCAGAGTTGCAGGCGATGGGACAAACTTGCAAGAATAAGCATGGCGATTAGGTCAAATAGTATTTCTAGCCTGCAACCGCCCTAAAATAGGAAAGATTTAATTTGATCTCCTCCAACGGATCTATTTTGAATCTTGCCTATAAATATGGAGAGCCTTACACCCATTCAAGGCTAACGGGAAATTTCCAAGAGAAAACTCTCAAGAATCCAAGCTCTCAAAGCATACTATAAACAACACTCTGCAATTAAATTTCCCTAGTGTTGTAGTAGGATTCACTCTGTATTTGCTTAGATCGATAGCTCTAATATTTAGCATTGTTTTTTATTGTTAGAGCTATCTCAGTTGAAAACCAGAATACCAAACCACTCAGGGTGTGAGATTGGTTGGTTAGAAGGACTGGGACTTGTAAAACGCCCAGGGGTCAGTTCTTAAGAGAGGAAGTTGGCTATTCGTGTCCCTTGGCACGTAAAAACCAAGTACCTATCCTCAGAAGGACTGAATCAATCATCCTGAATCTTCAGGACTGAATCAATCATCCTGAATCTTAATACTGTGCACTCAGCCTTAACCACCAGTCTACTAAGCAAGTTCAGAGAAAATGTTTTCAGAAACTAAAACGAGTAGAACCTAAGGGCTCACTTTCCGCACGTACTCTAGCTCACTGAGATAGTAGTCCAATTGACCCGCTTCCTAGCAGTCAGTAGGTTTGTTATCTCTACTGAGCTTCCAGGCACTTTACTCACACTCAGTTTATCTGACTCGTTACTGAATTGTCCCTGCTGTCCCTGTGGACCTTCAGCATACTGAGTAATTCAGGAAATCCTGACTGAGAGTGTAAGAGCATTTTTCTGAGTCTTTCAGAAAAATCTGACATCAGTGTATTCCCCTCCTCCATACACTGATTGTACTCGTTTCGGGACCAACAACTCCTCAAGGTGATCACATCATACCAACCTGCCTAAAGCAGATTTTGACAAAGACAATGATGACCTTATGGGTTATGTTACAGTTCAAGATTTTGGAGACAATGAGTGATCGACATGCTTCAGATTGATTATTTGTTTTCTATGTTAGACATTATTTATTATGTTTCTACACTATTTGTTATCCAGCATGTTTTGACTAGTTTTCTTTTAGTATATTTTATGGAACACTTGACATTATTTATCATTGATTGCTTATTTATGCATTATTTTTACAGTCAAACCTCACTTTCCGATCACTATTGTCTACAAATTTACACGTATTAGATATCATAGGACCTAAGTGATCCCTTGTGTGGCTAATAAATCAGCATCTATATTCTTGGCTCTCCTTAGTATTTCTAGTATTTGTGTGTGCCCTAATAGTGTGTACTTATGAAAAATATAACTTTTTGTGTTTACTAGATAGTGTTACTATACATACTATCCTGAAAGATAGAAATTTTTGACGATAATATTTTAACAGTAGGCTCCGAAAGAGCTTCGATAATCGTCCAATGGGTACAAAATTAATAATTGAAAATGCTTTATTGTTTCCTTAATCAAAGCGTACCCTTCTCATTTTTAAACATATTAGAGCCAATGGCTATAACATTGAAAATGATACTTAAAACAATAGTGAATATCTTTTGATGACTCACTTTCTTGATTGTCGAAAATATATCATCGAAAAACTTCCTTCTTTTTCATCTGGATTGTATTACATATTCATCAGACCTTCAAATCTCCATACAACACTGAACTTAAAAATTCATCATTCAAATTCTTTAAAATTATAGCTTAAGCGTTTTTGTCCATCCAAAATATAACATAATTTGTCTGATTTTATCTATTTTAATTGATCTTAGTATGCCACATAAATCCTTATGTAAATGAATTTGTTTGGAAGGCATGTCCAAATATAAATTTACAGCATGACTGTCTCATATTAGAGTTGAGATTAAATCTCCTATATTTTATGAGCAATTTAATGAAGATATTTGTGGACTAACACATATAGTATCAAACCTATTTATTAAATTATGGCCATAATAGGTTCTTCTACACAATAGACTTATATGTATTATCCACATGTCATAATATTTTTGCATAATTTATTGCAAAATCATTTGAGATTATGTCTCAATTCTCAAATTGTGAATTCAATTCCTTTGAATAGATAATGTCAGTGAAAGTGAGCTCACATTAAAGGCATTTACTTTTTATTATATGACAGTGGAAAATCAAAGTAAAACATTAAGTCCACACTCAGAATGGTCCAGCTAAATCACTAGTATGATGCATTAAATTACTCGCTAGACATTTATTATAAAAAATTCCAACTTAGCTGCTACATGTTTGGGGCATGAATTTTTACAACCTCCATTTTTATATATTACAAGATAATTACCTTTTGTGAAACAAATATTACCTCCAATTTTTACAAGCTCCATTTGTATCTATTACAACTTAACTATTACCAATGCGGAAAGAGGCATCGAATCATCCCTTGTCTTGTATAGAAGTCTTGGGTGGATAAAAATGGGAAAGAATTATGACAATGTTGTGAGAAAGTTCAAGTGAAAATGTAGAGGGGTGATCCGCAGCTATACCCGAGTATTTAACATTTTCAATTTGGATGAAAAAGTGAAGCATCTAATTGTTACTGTCTTGTTTTCGGAGAGAGGACGTACTTGTAAATGTAATGTATTTTTAACTCTATTTTAAGGGTTTGAGTATGATGATAAAAAATATAAATTAAGTGTTTACCAATTGGTTTACAAATATTAGAAGCTATCACAAGAGAAAAATGGATCATTTTAAAGATGATGGCGAGCAGCCCAGATAAGAAGAAGAGGTGAGCAACTCAGGCAAAAATAAAGTAAAAGTCGAACAACTCATGTAAGAAATGATATGTAGCGTATGAGCTGCTCGCCACCTACAAGTTGGTCACCTCTCAAAGAAGAAAGTGAACTAGTTGATTGCCAGCATAAGAGTTGGTCCTAAGTCCAAAGAAGATGATCGATTTTGCTATCTTCTCAAGTATTTTTAGTATTTTCTTTGTAATTATCTTGTAATAGATACAAATGGAGGTTAATTCCAACTTCCACGCAACTTAGCTCCACCTAACACACAAATGTAGATTATTTTTTTAGAAGATGAAGTTGCCATATTTGAACTCTCTAAAGGATGATATGAGTTGTGAGAAGCTGAACACTGAATTATATAGACAGAGATACATAAAAAATTTACCTGATACGATTCTAAAAATATTGTTCAACGAAACAAAAGTCAAAAGAAAGTTAAGAGATTGAGGTCCCACTTGAGGTCTCACATGATCCTCTGGTTTTACGTCCACAAACAACTTAAACGCCTTCCATGAGTTGGGGATATGCTTCCCATCCAATTTTCTTAAAAATTGGCAAACAGTGTATTTTAATGTCAGATTCCCGAGACAATGAGCATGTTCCTTTATTAATTCATACCTTAAATCGACTAAAGCTCTTTGCCCCTTTCCAATATAATGCGTCTCAGAGGTCCATTGGTTGTCCAATGACCCCTTACTCAGTCAATTTATAATGAAATCTATTTTATTTAATCGATTACCGGATATCATTCCTATATTTCTACAACGTGTGTAACAAGTCCATCTAGCACATTTATAACAAACTCCTAATCTTTTAGAGCATTGCTTTTTAGAAAATGAACTTCTACCCAAACCAACCAAGCGTGGCACAAGTGAATTAGGTAACTCACCTCCAATTCTAACCTTTGCTTCAATCAACCTTTGTAAATCAAGTGGAATTCCTTTAATCTTTATTAATCATAGTCTTTCACATTGAGCATAATATATCTTAATAAAATCCTATTTATTGAAGCAAGAAATGTATTTATTAAAAGAGGTAATTGTTGTATCCATAATGTCCATTTGAGAGACCTATTAAAAAAATATTAAATATTTATTAAGCAACAAGAAATTACATTACAACTATAAAAATTCTAAGCTAATATTATATATTGCATTGCAATTGCCGTAATAAACCAAGAGAATGCACCAAATTCTTCTTCCTTGAAATGACAAATAGCAAGCATGACAACATAAACAAGAGTGATGATGGACAAGGATTTTACTCATTTTGTTTGAGTTTATGATACTTAAAGAGGAGTGCTTAGAAATGGGAGTAAAATTAGGTATTTATAGAGTTAATTTTTTTTAAAAAAATTAAAAATTAGCTGGTGATGACCGTTGGGAAAGATTAGTGGTAGTGATACACTCATCATTGTTACCGTTAAAAAGGTGTGATATATATATGTATATATGTTTTCTAGATTTGTTTAATTGATTTATTACATCTAGGGGCTCAATTAAAACCAAAACCACAATAAATGGCATTTACTATTTAAAGTTACAAAGAGGGGTAAAAAATTAAAAATAAGAGCACTGCATAATTCATAAAAAAACTGACATTATGGTTGAAAAAGTCAAATAAATAGTAAATATCACATCATAACTTTAATTTGAAAATATCCAATTCAAATCAAATAATCTCTCTCTCCTTAAAATATCACACCATTTCTCTCTCTTTCTCTGTAAAAGCAAATCATCTCTATCATCTCTGGAAATTAGGCGGAGGTAGGCAGGAATCCGGGCGGCAATCGATGCGGTTTTTGGTGTGAGTTTCGGAGCAAATTTGGCGAGGAGGCATTGAATTGGGGATAGCGATCGTGAATAGCGACGAACAGAGGTATGGAGCTTCAATCGGAAGAACTCCGGTCGGCGACGAATTGGAGCTTTGATCCTACAACAACAACGTTTGGCGGAATCCACAGTGGATAAAGCTAATTCCAGATACGGTCATCTTTGAAATTAGTGGCGGCTATCTTCACATGAAGCAGTGGAGGTTTCTCACATGACTTTCTCAAAAGGGGTGTTCTTACTCAGAGGATTCAATTGTATCATGGCCAAGGGTGGAAAGTTCTATTTATTGAATAATTATGAATTATATCAGAGATTTAATATATTCTGCAAGCATTATTCTCAATCTGGAAAGCTATATTTATTGAATAATAATAAATTAAAATTTGAGTTAGTTTTCTGCAAGCATTGTTCTGGGTTTTTTCCTTTTTCAATAATAATGGTGCAATGTTGCTCTTTTTGGATGATTGGTAATGGATTTGTCTTTTCTTGAAGAAATACTGCGCGTTTTAATGGATCTGTGTTCTGGCATTAATACATAACTCTGAATTTTTTGTGGTCACTACTGCAGTATTATAAAATTACTCTAAAATATTGTATAATTAAACTAAAGTATTATCGCATTTTGCCGGAAAAAATAACACCTGGAAGAGGGACAACGACAACTAAAGTATTATAAAATTACACTAAAGTATTGTCGGGTCTCGTCGGAAAAAAATAACGGACAGGAAATGAAACAACAATAATTAAAGTGCTGAAAAAAAATTGAAAGTATTGACTCTCGACCTGCCAGAAATTTTCACCGAAAAAGTAAATAGGCTACATATGGGAGCAAGTGAGGAAAGTAAATGAATAGTAGCATATGTCAGCATGAATAGTGCATAAAAGTACATGAATAGTGACCTTGTCATATAAAGGTGTACTATGCTCTTTTGCCCTCAATTACAATTAATAAAGCAGAAAGTCCCTATTTGTGGTTATGGTCTTAAGGGTGCCCCTCAATGTAAGTGCCCCTTTTTTAATTTATTTACAACTCAGTTTTATGGGTAATTAAAATATCGACTAAAAAGTCACGGAGTACCGAATCCGCCATTTATACCGGAAAAATAAAATTCAAATAATATTATTTGCTGGGTAAGTAAGAGATACTGACTCAATCTCCTTTGTAAAATTTTCAAGATATGCTTTTAGACGTTATCCATCAACTTTAAACAAATTATCTATTGGATTTTCAATCTCAAATGCTCCATTTGAAAAGACAGTTCTTATAATAAAGGGTCCTGACCATTTTGAGCACAATTTTTCAGGAATTAAATGTAATTTAGAATTATATAGAAGAACTTTTTGCCCTATTTCAAAAGTTTTTCTGACAATGTGTTTGGCATAAAACACTTTCATTTTTTCTTTGTAAATTCTAGAATTATCATATGCTTCATTTTTTATTTCTTCCAATTCATTTAATTGAAATTTTCTTAAAGTACTAGCTTTTTCTAAATTAAAATTAAACGTTTTAATAGCCCCAAAAGCTTTATGTTCTATTTCAACAGGTAAATGGCATTGTTTACCATAGACAAGTCGGTAAGGAGACATACCAAGGATTGTTTTGAATGATGTCCGATAAGCCCATAGTGCATCTATTAACTTGATTGACCAATCTTTTTGATTTGAGTTGACTATTTTCTTCAAGAAATTTTTTATTTCCCTATTAGCAAGTTTGACTTGCCCACTAGTGTTTGGGTGGTATGGGGTAGACACCTTATGATGGATTCCATATTATTTCATTAAATTCTCAAATGGTTTGATACAATAGTGTGAACCTCTATCACTAATAATTGCACGAGGCATTCCAAATCTTGAAAAAATATTTTTCTTTAAAAATTTTAAATCAATTTTAAGATCATTATTTTTGCAAGGGATTGCCTCAATCCATTTTAAAACTTAGTCGACTCCAACCAAAATGTATTGATAACCAAAAGATGGTGGATTAAAAGGACCCATAAAATTAATTCTCCAACAATCAAATACTCCAACAGTTAAAATAGGATTTAATTGCATCATGTTTCTACGACTTATGCCCCCTAATCTCTGACATATATCACTAGATTTACAAAACTCATATGTGTCCTTAAAAAGTAATGGAAAAAAAAACCCACTGCAAAATTTTTGTAGCAGTTTTTCTTGATGAAAAATGTCCCCCACAGGCTTCAGAGTGAGAAAATTTTATTATGCTTTGAATTTCATTATCCAGTATACATCTTCTTAATATTTGATTAGAACAATACTTAAAAAGATATAGGTCATCCCAAAAGAAATTTCTTACTTCCCATTAAATTTCTTTTTATCTTTCTTTTCTAGTAGATATTTTAAAGTCGAATGATCAGTATAAATAACAATAGATGAGCTAACAAGATAAGATCTAAATTTTTCTAGTGCAAATACTAATTCTTTTTCAGTAGTAGAATAATTCATTTGAGCATTATTCGAGTTTTACTTGCATAATATATCGCATATGGTTTCTTATATCTTCTCTTTCCTAACACGGCTTCAAAAGCATAATCACTAGAATCACACGTAATTTCGAAAGGCAGAGTCCAATCTGGAGGTTGCATAATAGGTGTAGAAGTGAGCATTTCTTTGAGTGTTACAAAAGCTTTTTCACAAGAAATGTTCCACTAAAAAACTATATCTTTTAATAAAAGATTGCATTGTGGTTTTGAAATTGTGCTAAAAATTTTTATGAACCTTCTGTAAAAACCTGTATGTCCTAGAAATGAGCTAATATCTTTAACTGATTTTGGTGTTGGTAGGTTGGTTATTAGATCAATTTTGGAGTTGTCAACTTCTATTCGTTTTGATGAAACAATGTGGTCTAAAACAATTCCTTCAGTTACCATAAAATGATATTTTTCCCAGTTAAGAACAAGATTTTTCTCCTCACATCTAGCTAAAACTTTAGCTAAGTTCATTAAACAATAATCAAAAGAATTTCCAAAGACAGAAAAATCGTCCATGAAAACAACGAGAAAACTTTCAACCATATCACTGAAAATACTTACCATACATCTTTGGAATGTTGCTGGGGCATTACATAATTCAAATGGCATCCTACGATATGCAAATTTTCCTAAAGGACATGTAAATATTTTTTTCCCTCATCTTATAGTACAATTGCAATTTGATTATACCCTGAATTTCCATCTAAGAAGTAGTAAAATTCATGCCCAACAATTCTTTATAAAATTTGGTCCATAAAAGGTAAGGAAAAATTATATTTTCTTGTCATTGAATTTAATTTTCTGTAATCAATGCATACACGTCAACCAGTCACATTCCTAGCTAGAATTAATTCATTATTATCATTTTTCACTACAATTACTCCAGATTTCTTAGACACAACTTGAATAGGACTTACCCATTTATTATCAGAAATATGATATATGATATTATTGTCTAATAGCTTAATAACTTCATTTCTCACCACCTCTTTCATATTAGGGTTAAGTCTTCGTTGCATCTGCCTAGAGGATTTAGCATTTTCCTCTAAATAAATATTATGGGTGAAAATTAATAAGCTAATTCCTTTTATATCAGATATAGACCAACCTATTGCATGCTTCTGAATCTTTAATACCTTTAATAATTTATGCTCTTTATCATAACTTAATTTAGTATATATTATTACCAGATATGTATCATTAGCACCCAAAAAAGCATATTTCGAATTCAATGGTAAAAGCTTCAACTCTAAAACTGGTGGTTGCTCGCTTGACGGGGTTGGAACCTTTTTAGACTTTGATAATTGTTCAAATTTGGGCCTCTATTCATTAAGCTTTGAAACTTGTGAAATCATAGGAATAGAAGCGAACTCCGAACAGTTATCCTTAACACAATCATTTTTCAAATTTTCTAATGGATCAGAAAATGAGGTTATCAAATGTTCAAGAGTACATGTCTCAAGTACATCAATAAATAAACCTCATCATTAGTTTGTGGTTGCTTGGAAATGTTAAAAACATTTAACTCTAAAGTCATATTTCCAAAAGAAAGATTTAAAAATCTATTTCTACAGTTTATTAAAGCATTAGAAGTTGCAGGAAATGATCTTCCTAAAATGATTGGATGTTGAGATGTTGGATTTGAGACTGGGCATGTGTCCAACACAATAAAGTCTACCGGAAAATAGAATTTATCAATTTACATTATACATCCTCTACTATACCTCTTGAAATTTTTATAGAATGATCTGCCAACTGAAGTGTGGCAGTAGTTTTTCTTAATTCTCCCAAATCCAATTGCTTATACACAAAAAACAGTAAATGGTTAACACTCGCACCAAGATCAAGGAGTGCGTGTTTTATTTTTGTATTTCCAATGATACAAGATATAGTTGGACAACCAGGACCTTTGTATTTAGGAGGGGTTTCTTGTTGAAAAATTGAGCTTGCACTTTCTGTTAAAAATGCCTTATTTTGAACATGTAATTTTCTCTTTATAGTACACAAATCTTTCAAATATTTGTCATAAAATGGAACTTGCTTTATTCCATCTAGTAGTGGAATGTTAACTTTCACTTGTGAAAAAGGAGCAGTGGATGATTTCTTACTTGTTGGTCCCGAAATGAGTAAATCAGTGTATGGGGGGGAATACACTGATGTCAGATTTTACTGAAATCTCTGGAAAATGCCCTTTCAGACTTAGTCAGGAAGATCCTGATGTGTTCGGTTAAACTAATGGTCCTCAGGAGCAGCAGGGACAGATCAGCAACGAACCAGATAGGCTAAGTCAGAGTTTCCTCTCAGAAGCTCAGTAGAGATAAGCCACCTACTGACAGCTTGGAAGCAAGTCAGTAGGATAGCTATCTCAGTAAGCTAGAGTAAGTGCGGAAAGTGAGCCCTTAGGTTTATACTCGTTTTAGTGTTTGAAAACTTTGATCAGTATAGCTAATTAAACGTGTTTAAGGCTGGTGCACAATTTTAAGTGTCAGGATGAAAGATTCATCCTGATGGTTTGAAAACAATGCAAGTATGCTCAGTTTAATATGATGACAAGTATGATCCTGAGCAAGTAAGTAATTCAGCACAAGGGGACGTTTTTAACGTGGTTCAGAGATAACCAACTCCTACATCCACGACCTGATTAAACAGGAAGCGTTACCACTGAGGATATGTACTTGATTTTTACGTGCCAAGGGACACGAGTAGCCTTCTTCCTCTCTAAGGAATCGACCCCTGAACATTTTACAAGTCTCAGTCCTTCTAACCAACCAACTCACAGACTGAGGGGTTTGGTATTCACGTTTCCAACTATTGTGTGCTGATCCTTCTAAACATAACAGTTCTAAGGATAAGATCTACACTTTAAGCAATATACAGATCAGATTCCTACTACAACATTAGGGAAATTTAAAAACTTCAGAGTGTTGCTTCAAATTTGCTTTGAGTGCTTGGAATCTTGAGAATGTTTTCACTTGGAAATTTCCCGTAACCTTGAATGGGAGCAAGGTCATCTGTATTTATAGGGAGATTTGAAATAGAACCGTTGGAGGAGATCCGTTTCAAATCTTTCTATTTAGGGTAGGTGCAGGTTTTGGTTGTCCTTGTCTGACAATAGCCATACTAAGTATGGTAACATTCTGATCCTCCGTCTGCAGCTCTGAGAAACATTAAATGCTGTGATGTCTCCGTACTTACGTGTCACCTCCTCACTGGTTTTTTGTCCAATTGCTAGTTTGTTGACTTTGACTTTGATAACCTCGTACATTTATAATTCTGAGTTCCACGTTCTTTACTCATAATAAATGTTTATCTTTATTACGGAGATGCTGACATTCTCTTTGTCTCTCAGACTCCATTGCATGTGTAACCTTGCCTTGTCAGGACTTATAAATATCAGATAAACTGATACTAAGCCCAAGTCAGGACTTATGAACATCAGTGAGACGGTCAACCTGATCAAGGTTACACTTGACCTTCACTGATCGAGTCGTACCCTGAGCATGCTTAATGTACTAAGTATGGACCTCATCAGTGGTTGTCTTCAGGATGGCTTCCACACAGCTCCAGGACTCTTTACAGGTTTCCCAGGTTTAGCTTCAGGTTGATCATCTTCAAGATGATCTTGACCTTCAGGGTTGGAGATGCATTTGACTTCAGACTTTTGGGACGTCACCATCAGTCTTCAATCTTTAGCACGTTCCCCATGAACTGAATACTTGTAAATAGAAAAATTGTTTGCCCAAAAGGTGTCTACGTGCAAGTGTACACGATCGTTATTATCGTGGCAAGCTTAACCAAGTTTATTTTATATCGAACACAGGGAGAGGGCGGATTGTAAGGTAAGATAATCGTTCCGAATTCAAAAACACAAAGCAAGTAAAAGGGATAAGGTATCTATCGTCTACAAGTGCGTCAAACTAGTAAACTACCTATCACCTTGATTCACAAAGTGAGCAAGTTAGGTGAGAAGTGTGTTAGTGTACTATCCTATGTTTCATGTGGTGAAGTATTACTTACTCATGTATTGAGGTATTGTAAAATCAATAGGCAAGCCACCCTAACATGCAAAGGTCTCCCTAAATGCACATAAGAGCCTCTAATTGTCTTCCCAATTCACTAAGGTAATTCTCACTATCTTAGGACATTTAACAAACACTTCATATGCATTGGCCTAATGATAAGAATATTAAGGAAATTAGCCCAACTCTCGTATGAGACTAAATCCTAATGGCCCATACAATCAATTATGCATATAAGCATTCATACAAACCATCATAATAGAGAATTGATGATACAACATCTCAAGCCTTCATAAGATCAATATAAACACCACACTACTCCGTAGGAGTCATACACCAACACACAAAGGAATTAGCCCATGGCTAATTTGGTAAACAAAATAGAAATTGTAGCAATAGAAATCATCATTATGCAGGAATTATAAAGAGTATACAAGAAATTTACCTATTACAATGAAATTGAAAAGATACAAAATTACCTCTATAAGCTAAAAATCGATCCGATAATAAAAATTGAAAAATGAACGGTAGAAATGTAGCTTGAGCTATGCTAAGAATGCTGGAGAAGACGAATTGAAGATCCGTACGGTTAGATCGAAAGTAATCACAAAATCGTAAATGGAAATCTAAGAACACCCACTTGGAAACTACCTCTAACTTCTCCTAATCTAGTGAGAGAATATATGATGTAAGTGAATCTAAGAAAATGATAAATGTCCTTTAGAAAATCTGAGATGGAAGTATATATAGTGCCCTTGGATCATTGGCTAAGATGCCCTTCATTAAAACGCGTGAAAATACGAAAATAGCCCTAAAAATTAGAGTTTTCTGAGCTGTTGTCGCCCAAGAGCTGTAGGCCTGTCGATCGCTTGGGCGACAGCTTGGTCGACAGAAGGAAATTTTGTCGTCCAAGAGCTGTAGACCTGCCGTCCCAGCTGGTCGACAGCCCGCTCGCTCCGTGCGTGTCTTTCCAGGTGGTTAGGTCGCGCGGCGGCTGTATTCTGAAGAAGGAGTCTCTGTCGCCCGAGGCCTTAGTCTCGATTGATGCGCGACTTCCTCGTTTTCATCATATCTTGAGCTCTAGAACTCCGATTGATTCGATTCTTCTTTCGTTGTGACCCTCTCTTCAAGCTCTTCGACATGGAATAGTAGTTTCTCCATTTTGCTCAACTCCAGAATTTAGATTTTTCTCTTTCTTGCTCATTTCTTCCTTATTTTGCTCGTTTTCACCTACAATTGCAACTTTCTAGCCAAAAAGGGTTAAAAACACAATTTATACCATATTAGGGTCAAATATGAACATAATATCACCAAAAGCATATAGAAATGAGTGCTAAAAACATGCAATTATGACCCTAATAAAAAATCTACTCTAACCTGACTATCCTGAAACTATCATCCTGATGAACTATACTTAGGAAAATTCATCAAGGGGTTTTGGGATCTAATAAAAACACTTAAGATTATCCCAACAATTTCCTCCTTTTTGATGATGCCAAAACCCTTAGAAAAATCCTAACCATCTAAACAAGTTACTGAAAGTTCAATATTCCATTCAGGAACCTCTAACAATTTAGGTTATCAGTTCTATAAGATGGAATCAGAAAAGGGTTAGTACAGTTCTTTATAAAGTACAGAAAAGTAAATCAGGAGTCAACGAGGTGTTGTCTCAGGAATATAAAATAGTTTCATTGATATAAGGATAAGTACATGAGTGTCCTGAAACTATTACAATAGATATTCCTGAAAAACTAATCCTTATAAACTAGTCTTCATCCTCCCATCTTGCTAAGGATAGTCCATCCTTTCCAAGTACTCTCATCTTGGCAATATGGAACAAGTCAGCATCCTCGAGAGCCTGAGAACGCTGAGCCACTGTCGCAATCTCCTCGCTAATTTTGTCCATGTCCAGATGTTTATTGATGTCGTGGGTTGGAGGCATGTAGATTATATTCTCAGGGGCCCTTACCTGAACCGAAGCTCTATCAGCAAATATGTCGATTTTAGCCCACAAGTCAGGATGCATCAGGGTCATCCATTCAGCAAAGATTGCATTCCGTTCCTTGCCTTCAGAAGTCTTCAACCAGTCCCCGTACACATAGTATTTCTCCACGAACTCTTTCTTGATCGGGATCTAAGATTCGTTCTGTTCAGGAGGGACAAAATTGTCCACATACTCGAAAGCAAAGGGACCAGTTGCCTGAGGTTCTACAATTTTCTTCTTCCCAGCAGTAGCAGCTTTCTTTGCAGCAATAGGTGCAGGAGTCTTCATCTCAGAATTCTCCTTCAGGGCTACGATCTGACCCTGAAGTTTAAGATCATCAGGGAGCAGGAGTGACTCAGACTGTAAGCGTTATACTGACAAATCTGCTACAAGTGATGCAGATCAGTGCTACCACTGTAAGAAGATTGGGCACTATCAGTATGATTGCCTGGAGCTCAGTGCTCGAGAGAGAGAAGATCAGAGAGCCAAGAGAGATCTCAGGGCATCAGATCGGAGAGCTATGATTGCTGAGGATTCCTCAGATTCTGATGGCCCAGGACACCGATCCCCTGAACTCTTCTCCTACGAGGAGTATGAAGATCTCTGCCTGATGACAGATGACGAGGTATGTTCTTCTGCCCCTTCTTCTGATCACGCACCTGAGCTTAGCTCAGACTCAGCAAAGGATCTCGACCTTCAGCTCGCTTTAGAGAAATTGATTGTTGATTTTTCGAGGCTGCAGGAGACTCATACTCACACTGTGGATGTGAATGCAAATCTGACTAGTGAGAATGGTGGTCTCACTTAGTCTCTCAGAATGAGAGATACTGAAGAGGCACTGAGGTTAGAAAACTTTCAGGAAGAGTTGCTTCACGCCCGGAATAGGCATGTTGAAACTCCCCTGGCAGTTGAAAGACTCAATGCTGTCATTACTTCTCAATCTTAGACTCTTGACTTATAACCTTTAGTGCAGTCTTCATAGTCAGCTCCTTCTGCTTCTTCCTCGCCACGACAATGGGATCATCAGGGAAACGCTGCTCTTCTAGTTCTTCCATCAGCTCATCAGTAGAGACCTGAGCCTATTGATCCTGAACCAGGATCCCTGAGATGCCTATTGATTCGCCACCATTTTCAGCTCGTTGGCAACCTGATCAGTCTTTTCTGCCCTGATCAGGCTCTCGGAGAAGTGACTCTCGAACTCCTTCCGCATGGCAGCAACCTCCTGTTTCCTTGCTGAGCATTCCTCAATCATCGTGTTTGAGGGTCTTGTGCCATGCATCATCAGAAGCGTTATGACCTTCTCTCAGTTTGGCCAGAAGTAAGTCATCCACAGACTTGGCCTCTTCCTGAGCCACTGTCCTGACATGGGCCTCCTGTCCCTTCAGAGTCTCAGTAATGAGCGCCTTTATCTTGTCATCAAGGCCACTCAAGGCTGATTCTATCATTGTTTGAATGGTGTCAGTAGTGAGCTCAGTGGATCGTTATTGCTCAATGCTCAGGAATCTGTCGAGCTATTCCTTCCTAGCACTAAGTAACTCAGACGTCAGTTTCTTAAGTTTCTGACGCCGATGATCAAGCTTGCTGAGTATGTTGCGGGCCATCAGTGACAATCCCACTGAAATGGTCTGCACCCTTCTCTTTCTGGTTGCCTTCGGCTTAGCGAATTTAGACAGTGGGGCCTTTCGTTGAGCCTCAGCAGTCCCGGCCCCAGGGAGTGCTTCATCGGCCGGTGCACCTCCTCCTGAAGTCGCACCTTTAGTAACAGGGACCAGAGCCAGGTCCTGAATCGGGTTTGGTTGGGATTGTTAAGCCTGTCGACACTTGTACAAAATTTTGAATCCTTCTGCAACACTTGTACAAAATTTCGAATTTTGAACCTGTCGCACAACGTTGCTCCTGATCTCTCAATTAATCCAAACCCTTTACCTTGATCAACGTCGCAAGCTCAGGAAACGAAGTGTTATGCGTGATCACCAGCGTTCGCAGTCTGACCACCTCATCTTGATAAAGTCCCGTTCGATCAGGTAAGTTCTGGAAAATAAACCTGATCGCTTGAGAACGAGCATCCAATTCAAATGGCGTCAGACTGGATGTCTTTGGGGCAACTTGTTGTTCAGATCCAGAAACCTCAGAGTTCTCCGGATCATCAAAAACAGTCCATCTCCTACCCTGCTGGTTGCTAACCAATTCATCCTGAAGCTCCTCCCGAGCTTCCTCATCACCACCCGAATGCTCCTCAGAGTCATCCCTACTACCTTCTTGCCCCTCCTGGGTATCTTCATTCCCTCCTTCGGCCATATGCTCATCCTGAGCGTCCTTTTCCCCATGCTCCTCCTCCAGCTCATGGACCACCACCATGACACGGGTCTCGGCCACTTCCTGATCAGTCTGAAATGGTGGCTCAGACAGCGCAGTTGTGACCTCACCACCTTGAGCATCTCCTCCAGTCACCCCTTCCCCCTTGACCTGAGGCACCTCCTCCTGAGGGTTCCTCACAGTATCCTGAGCCACCACCGGCTCAGTTGGGGGCTCAACCACTGGCTCCACTGATGGGTGACTTGTTCTACATTTTTGCAAATTAACAAAATCCTAGCCTCAAGAGGAAGAGATCGTGTAATACTAGCAAGTATTTCGACCAAGTTTTATCGAACCCAAAGGAGGCAAATTAGGAGTGTGTGTGTTTGTTTATATTGTAAAATAACTTATACTAAATTGGGGGAGGGGGTTTATTCCTAAAATCTATTACTCATGCAAATCAAATAAAATTTAAAAAATAAACTACGAACGAAATTAAACTCTATAACAAATGAACTAACTTCCAAAGATGAAAGTGCAAGGATTGAGGTTATGCTCTAAACATGATCATTAAGATTATTTACCCCTATTAGTCTAGACCAAAAAAGTGTTCACAATGAAGTATCAAAAGCCACCACTTAATTAAATCTAACACTCATAGACAAGTAATTGGACTTTATTGTCCATCATCGACGAGTCGGGATAAGTGCATCTAGAGCCCTCATTCTCGCCTTCAAGACAAATTAAAATCCTAAGGTGTTGAATAATTTAATTCTTTCCAACAAGGTACTTAAACTAATTTATTCTGCTCTCACTAATTATTAACTAGTGTTTCATGTCATCGTCCTCAGCTGATTGACACGACTGGTCCAAACATTAGCCCAATTAACAAGACTCTTAATTAGAAATCATATAATTTCATAAATTAATTCCTAGTACCTAATGGTCTTAAGCATGCAAGAAATCCAATTTATGAACAACCAAAATCCCTAACAATTATCTCACAATTCAATTCATGACATAAAATTAACTCCTATTGGACCCTAATTGATCTAACCCTAATAGGGGTACTTAATCCTAAATCACATGCTTAGAACGTAGATAAATTAGAACATAGCTAAATTAAACAAGAAAGCAAATTCTAAAGAACTAACAGTAATGAAATAACTCATTGCAAAAATAAGAATTTCAGAAATTAAAGAGCAAAAATTAAAAATAATATCACCGTAATTGTTGCAGAAATCCACAAAGAACAATGAAATTTCGTCTCCAAAATAAACCCTAACTCACTGAATGAAAAACCTACTGTAAACGAAAATAAAAAAATAATGAATAATATCGTTTCTACTTTTTGCTCTTCTAATCTATTCGAAAATAAATTGACTCAACTTGCTCAAAAAAAATCGTCAATCTCTACTGAATAAAATTCTCCCCTTCCGCAAAATGGGCTCCATTCAAATAAAAGGATTGGGCTAAAGTAATAAAAGATGAAAAATTTTAAGAGAATTGGGCTTACTCAGACTTGGGTATAATTAGCTTTCATCCTTGTTACCAGCAGAAATGCAGTACAGGCAGTTACGGACGGATTCAGGGCTCCGCGACGAAAATCCGGTGGCTGGTCTGGCAGGGCTGTGAAGCGTGACTAGGAATGGTGGCGCGTCGATCGATTATGAAGCGTGACTGGGAATGGTGGCGGGTCGATCGGTTGTGTGGCTTCGGGCAGTTGAAGGCGTCAACTATGGTTTCGCGAACGTCGTATCCATTCGGCGCTTGGAGTTGCAGAGATGGCGAATAGGGGTGAGGAATGGCTTCCAGCGATTTGACGGCGAGATGGAAGTTGGCGACGGAAAGCAGTGGCGAAGGTTGTTGAAGCGGTTTCTGGTGTTGCGTTTCCGGGAATCTCGA
Source organism: Prunella vulgaris (assembly GCA_026898435.1). NCBI lineage: Eukaryota > Viridiplantae > Streptophyta > Magnoliopsida > Lamiales > Lamiaceae > Prunella > Prunella vulgaris. The sequence goes on along the minus strand of JAPKLY010001571.1, from coordinate 14,394 downwards.
CGGCTGTGGTGCAGGTTCGATTCCATGGCGGATCAGACGCAGACGGGCGTGAACGGTGGTGTTGCAGTCGAGTGGATGAGGTAATTTCCGGCAGTTGCTGGTGAGTTCGTCACAGGTGAGACGCATCCATGGCAGTTTCTTCAACTTCTTCTCAACCACCACCTCTTCATCAAGTCCCACAACTAACTTTACCCCTTTTTCATCCTTTGTTTCATCAATCTTCTGGAGGGGTTTAAATACAGGAAAAATGGCCTCCTCGTCATTGTATCGTAACTTCAAATGGCCTTCCTTAATGTTTATAGTGGCTTCTCCAGTGGCCAAAAATAGTCTTCCCAAAATTAAGGGACACTCCTCATCCTCCAGGCAGTCAAGGATGACAAAATCAACGGGGAATATGAAGTTGTCAACCTTTACCAAAACATCCTCCACCACTCTAGAAGGCCTAGTGGTGGTCCTATCTGCCAACTGTAGAGTCATTCCAATCGGCTTCATCTGTCCAATATTGAGCCTCTTGTATATCGAATATGGCATCAGATTTATGTTGGTTCCCAAATCGCACAAACCCATCATCACTCCACTAGTCCCAATCTCACATGGAAGAGCAAAAGTCCCCGGATCTTCTAACTTCTTAGGCAGATTCCTTTGCATAATTGCTTTACATTCTTCTACCAAATTCACTACTTCACCACCCAACTTCTTCTTCTTCCTCGCTGCCATTGCATCTTTTAGGAACTTCATGTAGTAGGGCATTTGCTCCAAGGCTTCAAAAACAGGTATGTTGATATGGATCTTATTGAAGATCTCCAGAAACTTGGCAAACTGTTCTTGCAACTTTGCCCTAACATGCCTTTGAGGATATGGAGGTGGTATAGGAGTCTTAGGCACCCCAAACTTATCACACTCTATCACTCCTTGCTTTTCTCTCTTCTCCTTAGCAATCTTCCATTTAGGAATGAATGGAAGCTCTTCTTTCTTTTTCTTTTCTGGCTCATCTTTCTTCCCAGACTCTTCTACCTCTTCTTTGTGTGAACCATCAGCATCCACATCACCAAAATCACCCTTCTTACTATCAACGGCATGTGAGGGGCCATCATACTGAGTACCAATTCTTAGTCTTATCACCTTCAGTTGTTCCCTTGGATTAACTTCAGTAGTGGATGGGTACTTTCCTTTGCTCTCCATTTGCACTGAGCTACAGAGGTAGCCAACTGCCCTATTTGATGCTCCAGGTTCTTTTGATTTTGATGCATCTGTTGCTCCATGCTGTTCATTCTGGCCTCCATCTTCTCTTGCTTTTCATCTTTCTCTTGGAGCTTCTTAAGAATCAAGGTCAAGGTCATTCTCTTGGAGCTTCTTAAGAATCAAGGTCATTCTGGCCTCCATCTTCTCTGAGCTACAAGGTCATGCCTAAACTACACCTTCCTAACATGTAATCAGACAATTCAATTCACACACTAATCAAATGCAAGTACACCCAACATCACAAGGTGAGCACAAAATCAGCAAGATAAATAAGCATAAGTGTGCGTGTTCGGTGTAAATGAGTCCTCACGCAAGTGTACGTGTTCGCTTTTAGCGTGGTAAGCTTGACCAAGTTTTAATATATCGAACCCAAAGGAGACGGGGACTTGTAAGGAAAATTCGTTGCTTCAATTGGCTAGCTAACAAAGCAATAAAGGGGAAAGGTATCTATCGTCTACTAATGCGTCAAAGAAGTAAACTACCTATCACCTTGGGTTGCAAAGTGAGCAAATGTGAGAGAAATGTGCCAGTGTACTATCCTATGTTTCATGGAGTGAAATATCACTTTATCATGCAATAAGATTGTGTATAATCAATGGACAAGCCACTCTAACATGAAAAAGGTTTCCCTAATAACATATCAAAGCCTCTAATTGTTCATCCAATTCACTAGAGATAATTCTCACTATCTTAGGAATTTTATCAAACACTTGATATGCATTGGCCTTAATACAAGAAAGTTTAGGAAAATAGCTCTACTTTCGCAAGAGACTAACTCCTTAATGGCCCTAATTATCATCTACACATGCAAGCATTCATACAATCCATCAATGTAGAGAATTGATCATACAACAACTCAAAGCATTCAAAAGATCAACATATCACTACACTACTCCATAGGAATCATACACTAACACATAAAGGAATTAGCTTATGGCTAATTGAGTAAACATGAGAACAATTAAGCTAGGAACAATCATCATTAAGCAAGAAATGTAAAGAGAATTACCTATTACAATGAAGATTGGAAAGATACAATTTACCTCTAAAATGCTAACTAGCAACCCGATAATGGAAATTGAAATTCAATCGGTGAGAATGTAGCCTTAGACCAGACGAGAATGCAGGAATTAACGGACCAACAATCAAAGCGGTAGATCAAAAATTATCTAAGAATTTGTGAGGAGAAATCTTAAGAAACCCAGAAGTAACTACCTCTCTCTCTCTAATCTAAGAATTTAACTATGATTATGAACTAATGTGACTTGGATTCTCCTTGAGAATCTGATCCTTGAAGTATTTATAGTGCCCACAATTCTTGGTCCAAAATGCCCTTCATTAAACACGTGAAAAGATAAAACCGCCCCCGAAATTGTGTCTTTCCGAACCGTCGCATGAGTCTATGCACACGACCACATGAGTCTGGCTCGTGTGAGCACTCGTGTGGCTTGATCTTGCCCGAACCAGAGCCACCTCGCACGAGTGCAGGCTCGTGTGAGCACTCGTGCGAGCCTTCATCGCCCGAACCAGAGGTGTGTCATACGAGTGCAGGCTTATGGTCACACGAGTCTGGCCTGGCTGCGCTCGAGCTCGGCCTCGACTTGTCCGATCGATACTCGACTTCCTCATATTCTTCATATCTTGAGTTCTAGAGCTCCGATTGACTCGATTCTTTTTCCGTTGCGACCATCTCTTCAAACTCTTCGACATGGTATATCATTTTCCTCCATTGGATCAACTCACAATTTCTAGACTTTTACGAACTTGCTCGTCTCTTACCAATTTTTGCTCGTTTTCACTACAAAACACAACTTTCTAGCCAAAAAGGGTTAAATGCACAAAGTATAGCATTTTAGGGTCAAATATGAACATAAGCACATCAAAACCATTTAGAAATGGATGCAAAAATATGCAATTATGATCCTAATCAGTGCGCCTGGGTAGTGTAAAATAAAAAAAAATGAAAATAATCACTCCCCCAAACTTAGAGTTTTACCAACTCTTAATTTGGGTTCGTGGTACCTCACTTAGCACCCAAAAGTTCTTTCTTTAGGCTAGTACTTTTCACCTTGTCTTGTGTCATTTTGCATGCAGCAGTCTTAAGACCTAAAAACCAGACACTCGGAGAGACAGGGATTAACATACTAACAAATCAAAAGAAATAAAATAATAAAAAATGCTAAGAAAATGAAAAAGAAAAAAAAGAAAATGAGTTGCCTCCCATTAAGCGCTAGGTTTAACGTCCTATGCCGGTTGGTACCCAATTATCAGACAAAAGGATACGAGTAGTTGAGATCTGAAGACAGCTTCTTCAACTTCTTCTCAACCACCACCTCTTCATCAAGTCCCACAACTAACTTTACCCCTTTTTCATCCTTTGTTACATCAATCTTCTTGAGGGGTTTAAACACAGGAAAAATTGCCTCCTCGTCATTGTATCGTAACTTCAAATGGCCTTCCTTAATGTTTATAGTGGCTTCTCCAGTGGCCAAAAATAGTCTTCCCAAAATTAAGGGGCACTACTCATCCTCCAGGCAGTCAAGGATGACAAAATCAACGGGGAATATGAAGTTGTCAACCTTTACCAAAACATCCTCCACCACTCTAGAAGGCCTAGTGGTGGTCCTATCTGCTAACTGTAGAGTCATTCCAATCGGCTTCATCTCTCCAATATTGAGCCTCTTGTATATCGAATATGGCATCAGATTTAGGCTGGCTCCCAAATCGCACAAACCCATCATCACTCCACTAGTCCCAATCTCACATGGAAGAGCATAAGTCCCCGGATCTTCTAACTTCTTAGGCAGCTTCCTTTGGATAATTGCTTTACATTCTTTTGCCAAATTCACTACTTCACCACCCAACTTCTTCTTCTTCCTCGCTGCCATTGCATCTTTCAGGAACTTCATGTAGTAGGGCATTTGCTCCAAGGCTTCAAAAATAGGTATGTTGATATGGATCTTATTGAAGATCTCCAGAAACTTGGCAAACTGTTCTTGCAACTTTGCCCTAACATACCTTTGAGGATATGGAGGTGGTATAGGACTCTTAGGCACCCCAAACTTATCACACTCTATCACTCCTTGCTTTTCTGTCTTCTCCTTAGCAATCTTCCATTTAGGAATGAATGGAAGCTCTTCT
>JAPKLY010001570.1:0-40095 GCA_026898435.1 Prunella vulgaris | reverse complement strand
CAATATGAACAAATTAGATTAGAATCATTAATATGAAAATACCTTATTACGAATCAATGGCCCTCCATTATTCGTTCACCCCCACACAAATCAATGGCACCCCATTATTTATTCGAATCTATCTGTACGTAATATATTTAAATATTGCAAAGAATATCCATGGATGTATTTTCTTGCTTCTTCTCTTTGACTGCGTCTCGTTTTCCATGACTATCTGGCTACCGCGGTTCTGCTCTGCGTGCAGAGAGAGAGAGACTACAATGTGGAAGCCACTTCAGTTCATAAACTAAACTCACGTCGCTTTCGATTTCTCTAATTTAGTGCAGGCGCGAGCGCGACATCAATAAATCGCATATTAACTCTTAAGATGTTATTTATTTTAAATTTTAGGCCGACAATTTATAATGTTCTCTTTTTTACATAATAAATTTTACATTTTTCTTTTGAGAATATTTCACATCCAAAAAAAATAAAACAATAATAATAATAATAATAAAATATTTTTATAATATCTATTTTATATCAAAATATTTTTTATTTATTAATTTAAAAATTAATAAAATAATTTTTTAATATGTATAACCATCAATATATGAAACCAATTTCGAAAGGGTGGGAGCAATTAAATTCAGTGGTACATACGTAAAATGGTAGAATATTACGGGGATGTTTGACTGATACTTTTAAAGATGGAAAATGATAATAAAAATTATTAGAAATGGTTTTACTATAATTTTAATTCTCAAAAACTAAAAAATCTATTATAATTCACGTATATGAAATGTATGACTTTCATTCAATACATTTTTCTTTCCTATACATTTTTTTTCTTTTCTATACATTTTTTATTCTTTACAATTATATAAGCACCCCAAAAATAAAAAGGGACATATATATACAAAAAGTATACTCGTTTGAATTTAATAAATGTTTATATAATCACTTAACTTTTTATTTATATAAAATTACTTAATTTATAAATAAATCATGCAATATCCTAAATATTTTTGTTTTATCTTTTTATTTAAAAACTATATAAAAACAAAAAGGAGCATGCGTTTTACTTTTTGTGATTGAGGGTAGTACATTCTAAGATTGTTCATTTTGTTTAACTACTCGAATACGAATAAACTTGCAATTTTTTTATTTATTTTTAATTGCTCTTTCTTTTGGTGGGGTGCTATGTCTATCATTCATGTTTATAAAATTATAATTAGTGGTGTGCAACTAATTTAAGATTTGCATTATATGTGTGACTCCAGGACAACTGTGTATGATACAATAAGTTGTTATAAAAACTTTAAAAATTATGTTTGACTAATTTTAGATTATGAAATGGAGCATTGTCGAACTTTATTTATAGTTTTTTTTTTTTTTAATGCATTTTATCTTTATAAATGGGCCAGATCGATTATATTTAGATGAGTCGGTCAATAATTGATTATGTGGCAATTCAAGTGTACAAATCACCGGAAAATTAAAAAAACCCCAATTCATCTGGTAAGATTTTAAGTTTTTAGATAAAAAGGACTAAATTTGACAACTTAAAATTGAAAAAAAATAAAATTACAGAACTGATATTGAAATCACCAAAAGTTACCGGACTTATTTTGATATTTTCTCGCACTTTATCTATAGTCGAATACAAAATAAATTCAATGTTTTACATTTTTAGATCAATTAGGTGCAGACGAGACAGCCATCATAAAGAATAATAGATTTGTTATTTGATAGTTAATTAGTCAATTTTTTTGGGAAATACTTCGATTTGGCAAACATGATGAAAATTAAAGGGTTAATTCTGTATAAATACACCACCTTTTACTCGATTTTCAATTTAATCACGAGTTTCACGATTATTATAAAAAATCTCAACCTTTTAAAGAGTTTCAATTCGATACACAATTTTTTTTTCGGCTAGCAACTGATGACTTGTCTCGCCGGAGCGCGTGAAATGTTGCCACAATTGCGTACACTTGTGAAATTATTTTTTTATATTATATTTTTTTCCATATCATATATTATATATATATAAAATAACAAAATTTTATATTAAAAAAATATTTTTTGAATGAAAAATACTATGGAAAATAACGTTTTCAACCATATTTAAAAGGGACTTGAAACGACACTCAAAATCATTAATAAAATCGCCCAAAAATCTTAGGTTTTGATATATGATGTAGAAAAAAATAAAATATAAAAAAGTATTTCACACATGTAAGTCAGCGTGACAACATTTCACGTGCTCCGGCGAGACACGTCATCAGTTGCTGGCCGAAAAAAAAATTGTGTATCGAATTGAAACTCTTTAAAAGGTTGTGATTTTTTATAATAATCATAAAGCTCATGATTTAATTGAAAGTTGAGTAAAAGATGGTGTATTTATATAGAATTAACCCAAAATTAAATTATATTGTTTGAAATTGTATAATAAAAATGAATTTTTTGGACAGCGTACAGTAAAATAATTTAAAAGAGACATTTTTTTCAATTATATAGACAAGCTCCTTCATTGACTCTATCCTTACAAATCCTAAACAACTTGGATATACAAGATTTTGTTAAAATCATTTGGTAAATAAATAATAAAAAAAAAATTACATGCACTTGGTGTACGATATATCTACTCAATTTTTAATAATTGTGAATTGATTATATTAAAACTCAATAAAAATATAATTTTTTTAATATAATCAAATCTTAACTATTGAGGTACACATGAGAAACTCGAAAATTCAAGTTTATACAAATGATATGTACATATTATTGATATAAAATAGACCATGGGCATGCTGCATCAAAATAGAAATCTTATAAGGTCTCATTGGGTTCGTTAAATAAGCTTAGATAAATTAAATTATCTTATCTAATTTGATGTTTAGTTTAATGGACAAAGACCCAAGATTAATAAAAAGTCCAAAACTAAAAATCAATTATCTTATGAATATGAATGGTAGATAATATTATCTTAGGCTCCGTTTGGATGAGAGAATTTGAAATCTGTGGATTTCACACACAAATAACCACTATTTTCAAATAAGTTAGGTGAATTTACAAATATTTAGATTTAAATTTATGTTCAAATGGAAGAATTCTAAATTATCATAAAAACTATATCATTTGTGAAATTCCTCATATCCAATGTTTCATCTCTATCTTTCTTCTAATTTTTTCATTCTCCATCATCTCTTTACAATTTATTATTTGAAATATATGTCTTTGTACATGTATTTTTTTTCAAATCCATTAATTTTCAAATCTATCCATCCAAATGGAGTCTAAGGAAAATATATGATAATAATTCATTGCGTTTATCTTTACTAAAATACTCCTCTTATTGAAAAGAAAAACCATAATTCACTTTATTTTTGTTTATGATATAGAGTGCAAAATTGTCAATTGCATATTTTTATTATTATTATTAATCTTACAATCCAAACATTCAAAATGAAATTATCTTACATTACTTAATTATCTTAAACAATCAATCCAAATATAATATTTAACTGACAAATAACAATCTCTAAATTATAATCTTGTCTAATATATCTTGAGTTATTTATCTTGTCTATTGAACCAAATGAGCCATAAATAAATTAATTTTTTTTTTCAAAAAAAAAAAAATATACATCAAGTTTCCTAAAACTTATTAGCATGACTACTTAATGATGACAATCACCATGAAAATATTAAAATTTATTTTGAAAAAAAATAAAGGATGGATACACACATTCTCAAGAGAAAATAATAAAATTATATATTTGTGTTATTTATATCTAAAAATAATAAATAATAAAATTATAAAGAGTAAGTCTCCTGTGCACCAGTTACACGGTGCAACTCTAGTTCATTTTTAAAAAATTAAACAGTTTATAACTGAAAAGTTAAACAATTTATTACTGAAAAGTTAAACAGTTTATTACTGAAAAGTGTATCTTTTATAGTTTAACTTTTCTGTAATAAACTGTTTAACTTTTTAAAAATGAATTTGAGTTGCACCGTGTAACTGATGCATACAAGACTAATCCAATTATAAAATGTATGTACTATTTATTGTGGCCTATAAATAAATTCGAATTGCTAATCTACAATTCCAATTCGTTAGATCCTAAACATATAATTAAAGGCCCAAGTTATATGCACTTTATTTGTTAGTAGTACACCCACAAGATGAGTACACACATCATAAAAATAATACACCCACACTAAATTATCATATTTACCCTTAATACAAAAACCTAAGGCTCCATTTAGATGAATGGATTTAAAATGAATGGATTTAAACAAAAATACATGTAAAAAACATACATTTTAAGATAGGAATTATAAAGAGATGGGAGAGAATGAAAAAAGTAAGGAAAATGAGAGATAAAAGGGTGGAAATGAGATATTTCACAAATGACATGAGTTTGAAGATGATTTAGAATTCCTTCATTTTAAACATAAAATTGAATCTAAGTATTTATAAATTAATGAAGATGGTGGTTATTTATGTGTGAAATCCATGAATTTCTAATTCACATATCCAAATGGAGCCTAAACTTCTTTCCTTATTTTTTTTACCCTGCGTAGCGTGCGCACCAAGCCCCATCCTCTTTTTTTTTTTTCTCTCTCTCTCTCTCCCACTCCCGCCCTCCCCCTTCCTCAACCACCTTTTCTCCCTTTCTCTTTACTTTCTTTTCTTTTATTTTTAGTCAAGACCTTTCCTTTTTTTTTTTTTTTTTAAATTTCATCTCTCCTTTTATCTCCACTAACACCAGACATGCTATTTTTCTCTCAAATTTCATCATGATTGCAAAAAATATAACCGATTTTTTCTATTTAATTTTTGCTTATTACTTTTCATTTATTTGAATTTTTTTATTTTTTTAAATTATTAAATAATATATTGGCATTTTACCAGAAAAATATAGTTATGCTTATTCGTAGGCATGTTTTTGGGAGTTTTTACTATAATTAAGGTCGATGTACACATTTAGGAAGAAAAAGTTAAATAAATATTTACTATATTTTATATATTTTTTAATTAATAAAATTATGAAGTGTGTGTGCTTTTAATAATTGTTGGTGCATATAAATTGGGCCTTAAAATAAATTAATGAGAAAGTTGGGCCAAGATTTCATTAAAGGCCCATAAGACGTATACGTAACCTTAAAATTTCAAAAACTCACTTCCTCCACCTCAACCGACGCCTCCTCCCACACATCAGACACAGTCGCAGCCTCGCCTCCGCGCTGCCACACGCGACCACTCCCGGCCGTCCACGGCCACGCCACGCTACGCTGTCAACTGGAGGTATTATTGAATCTGATTATATTTTATTAGGGTTTCAAAATTATTTTTTGCAAGTGTGGGCTCAACATTTTTTTGCAAACGGTTTGCGATTTGTGACTAAAAATTAGGCGTCCTTGTGAATGGACAAAAAAAAAAAAACAAAATTAGATTCGGATATGATAGGTTTCAAAATGACTGTTTACTCGCAAGTAAAATCATCAACCAATTGTCTGCTGCTTTTATATATTTATTATTGATAAGGTTTTTAATTTAAATAGTAATTTTGTCAAACCATACGTAATTTTTTTTAGTTATTCAGGGAGTGTGTGTACTAGGGTTGCAAACGAATCAAATAATTTTGATTCGATTCGGTATTCATATTCGAATTTTGATATTCGTATTCGAAATTTTATGATTCGAATTCGATTACAATTATTCGATTCGATTATTATTCAAATACGAATACAAAATAATGATATTTGATTCGATATTCGTAAATATTCGATTAAATATTATAATGATAATAGACTTAATAGTTAGTATAATTATTGCTATTATTATTATTATTATTATTATTATAGACCATTAGAAATTTATGGCTACTATAATTACTATTATTTTAATAATGTAAGCTCATTAGATAATAATCTAGATATCAAATGCACCTATATTTCAAACTCTTACCCGAGGGTTGTAAATGAATCAAATACTTTTGGTTCGATTAGGTATTCGTATTCAAATTATGATATTCGTATTCGAAATTTTATGATTCGAATTCGATTCGAATTCGTTTACAAATATTCGATTCGATTATTATTCAAATACAAATACAAAATTATCATATTCGATTCGATTCGTTTGCAACCCTAGTGTGTACTAAATAAAGTAATGCTAATAACCTGTGCCCTAAATAAAACCTAGAAGTTGGTCGTTGAACTCTCTTTTCCCTCAGCTACTGCCACAATCGTCCAGCAATGGAGGCTTCGATTCTACTTTCTCAAACGCCAACAATTCACCCCACAAAATCCGCTAAGCTTTCATCAAACCCGCTAAGCATCAGCTTGCCCTTCAAATGGAAGCTCGTCTCAACATCTCTGCAATACCGTTTCGCAAGGGCGGCATTGTCAAACTCAGAGCCAAACACGGAGAAGTTTCGGCACTGTTTCACGAAATCCGAGGATGGATTCTTGTATTGCGAGGGGGTTAAGGTTGAAGAAGTGATGGAAGCTGAGGAGAAAAGGCCCTTTTATTTGTATAGTAAGCCGCAGATTACTAGGAATGTTGAGGCGTATAAGGAAGCATTGGAGGGGCTAAATTCGATCATCGGTTACTCGATAAAGGCGAATAATAATCTCAAGATATTGGAGCATCTGCGGAGCTTGGGGTGTGGAGCTGTTTTGGTTAGTGGGAATGAGCTTAAGATGGCTCTTCATGCTGGTTTTGATCCTACCAGGTATTGATTTTCTGAGTTATATTGAACTTGAAGAATGTAGATGTTGTAGCAACTGCATTTCTACCTGCATAAATAATATTGGAGAAAGTTGATGATGTTTATATAGCTTGAGAAGTTCTGTCTTAAAATGTTTTTGTCTTATAATTACTCCGTATTACGATTATTTTTGAACATGTTTTCTGATTGAAACACTAGCTGTGGTTGTTGCTTAGGAAAGATACTGTTTGAGAAATTAAAAGCTGAATCCTTGTCTTGAAAGTCTTTTACATGTCACACTATGCTTCCTATGACGAAGGTATTGATGATAACCTTAGTTAGCACATTGTTTGATCATGAGTGTATCTCTAAAACAATGAATTTTGCATCCTTTGACGAATTGAGTTAGAGTGAGATGGTTGGTTTTACTCTGTATGTGAATAGGTATGACATTTTTGAAGGTCTGTTAGTCTTATGTTTTACACTTAGCATGTGGCGTGGTGTAATACTTCATTCCACGTAGCGATAAATAACAGAGCAAATTAATTCGGAGTGCAGGTGTGTCTTTAATGGGAATGGAGAGATCTTGGAGGACCTGGTGTTGGCCGCCCAAGAAGGTGTTTTTGTGAACATTGACAGTGAATTTGATTTGGAAAACATCCTGGCGGCTGCAAGACTTTCTGGGAAGAAGGTTAAACTGTTATTACGTATCAATCCAGATGTTGACCCTCAGGTATTGAGATCCGTTGCATGATTTAGAATAATATCCTTCTATGTTGATTTTAGCATAGGTGATTCATTTCTTGTTTTGAAATTGTGACAGCATATGAGATTGTACTTCTGTGTTTGTGTACTGAGGATTGACATGGGTTGATGTTATATATTAGGTCCATCCTTATGTTGCTACTGGAAATAAGAACTCCAAATTTGGCATCAGAAATGAGAAGCTACAGTGGTTTTTAGATGCTGTGAAGGAACACCCTAATGAATTGAAACTTGTTGGGGCCCACTGTCACCTTGGTTCTACTATTACAAAGGTATGCATGTTCTTCATTTCTTCCCCTTCAACCATCCCTTGATGTTTATAGGAACATATCTTGAGTGGCGTTACTAATCTTCTTGTAAAAAGATGCAGTTGCAGAGTTATGCTCACATTATAGACAAGCTTCAATTTTGCTTCGATATTGATTTTGGTCCATGTTTAATGCATTCTGTAGTATATCCTTTACATATATTTTCTTGTGTTGATATTAGTTTTGTAATTTGCAGGTAGACATTTTTAGAGATGCTGCTGTTTTGATGGTGAACTACATTGACGAGATTCGGTCCCAAGGTTTTGAAATAGATTACTTGAACATTGGAGGTGGGCTTGGGATTGACTATTATCATACTGGAGCTGTCCTTCCGACTCCCAGAGACCTCATCAACACGGTAACTAATATTACTTGACTTCCTTGATCAATATTCAAATTCTTATAGGATCTTCTTTTCATTGCATTGTCTGGCTTTTATAGGTACGTGAATTGGTTATTTCACGAAATCTCATTCTCATAATCGAACCTGGAAGATCTCTCATTGCCAACACTTGCTGCTTAGTCAATAATCATGTCACTGGTGTCAAAACTAATGGGACCAAGAATTTCATTGTGGTTGATGGCAGCATGGCTGAGCTTATTAGGCCGAGTTTGTACGGTGCTTACCAGGTGAAAATGTGTTTATTCTTGAAATCCTTTTCATCATCCAATATATATTAAAAAATGTATGCATTTTTCTTTAATTCATTCATTATTTTACTGTTGATCTTCTTCCTATATCGCAAGAAGATAATTCCCTAAATGAGTAATATGGTGCCACTGCACACAACTAATATTTTCAGCGAAAATAAACTATTAAATATTGTTTAGTAAAACAACTAATATCATTTACAAGTCACCTGAGTTGCACTGTGCTCCTAATGTATACAAGTTTTTGTCTTCCTAAGTTATGTTTATGTGTTTTTCTTTTTTATCGGACAAATGGGTGACTCGAACTCATGATCTCTTGATCATAGGTAGTTGAGATCTAACCACTTCAGCTATCTCACTTCTTAAGTTTATGTCATATGAATTGAGTTTATTTAGTTAAACTCAGACTCCACCCCCTTTTCTAATTTCACTCGGCCACTCTTACTGCATGCAGCACATAGAGCTCGTTTATCCTTCACCTCCAAATGCCGGGATTTCTACTTTTAATGTGGTCGGTCCTGTTTGTGAGTCCGCAGATTTCTTGGGCAAAGAGAGGGAACTGCCAACCCCATCTAAGGTAACACCTGTCATATACTGAGCTAATTTCTTCTCATCTTTACTTGTGGTCTAAAACTATGGCTTCTAGGGTACTGGATTGGTAGTTCACGACGCTGGTGCTTATTGCATGAGTATGGCTTCGACCTACAATCTAAAGATGCTTCCACCTGAGTACTGGGTTCGTATTCTAGTTATACCCGTTTTAATTCATACTTTCTCAATTGCATTTTTCTTCTAGAAAACAAATTAACACCAAACGAGCTGAATTTGAAAGTGGATGCTCATTTTTTTAGGTTGAAGACGATGGGTCAGTTGCCAAAATCCGACATGGGGAGGAAGACATTCGAAGCCCATTTAAATATTTTGAGGGTCTTTAAAATTTCCTTCACCGGCCATTCATGGCAAATTATTTATGTATATAACGATGTTTTGGAATGAATTTATGTATTTAAGGACTGGTGAGCTGGCACACTACCTCCTTCACGTGGGTGCACGTGGGTGCTCAGTACAAAGAAATGGGTCTTTTCAAGTTTCATTTTTTTCCCCGTAAAATCTCTAAAATGACAATATGCTATATAGCCAAAAATGGTGCACGTTTCTCTCAGCTCTTGATTCCAGTGACGTGGTGGTGGTTTTTGACTTTGTATCTCCGATGATTTTCTTTCAACAGTTGTAGGCATAGGTTGCTCGCTCTTTTTACCGCATGGCTTCGACAACAGTGTCAACATGCGGCTTCAAACTCAGTGCTAGCTCTTCTACCTATATTTTCCGACTACAATTGACGTCTCAGTAATTGCACAAATCAATATTTTAATGGTAGATATCTTTTGACTGAGCGCCCAGGTGGAGTCGGAAGCTATGTTTTAAAAAGTAGAAGCGGACATTGAACCGGACACCTTAGGTTTTTTGGTCAAACCGGGTTCGATCGGTCAGACCGTTAATAAAGCGGTTGAGCATGTATGATGTCATAATTATATAATATATAAATTATAATATTATATAATTTAATCCTTTGTATTAAATATATAATGAAGACACTGGATGAAGACGTTGCACCGCTTAAAGTTGTTGCAATGCTCATCACACCGTCGGAGATGGATTCAGCGTCAATGAATTTAGGCACTATGCTCTTCGTCTTTTTTAGATTTTTTCAATAAATATATTAGGGTATCAAGAAATTTCTTAAATTGCAAAATAACCCCTAATTTTATTTTATTTTTATAAAAATCTTTATAGTAACCGGTTCGACCCGGACCGGTTCAACCCGATTAAAACCGCTTTTGACCGGTTCTCAAGCGCTTTAATAGATGGCCGGTCGAACGCTTTTGAACCGTACGTTACTATGTCCGGTTAGCGGTAAGACCGGTCCGACCGGTTTTTTAAAACATAGGTCGGAAGTTGTCATTCATCATTATAGCACTGAATCATCATTGTAGGTCTAGCTCAAGATTTTACACTTGTTTTAATTATCAATGTATAAAAAGTAGTATAAATTTTGATTAGAAAGGATAAAGAAGATATAGTAAATTTGTCATAATAAGGCAAAAGAGAAACAAACAGGGAGAGGGAATTACCACTCTTGGGCTTATTCCATTTTTTGCATCTAAAGTGCCATGACCAGATCGGCATTTCTATTTCAAAATAGCATATATACTCCTAAACAAGAATGGAAAAAAATAAAAATAAAGAGGAGCACACTTTGATTTAAATTACAAAAAAGGACCAAGTGTGTAAAAATTCAATTTGGCAACCTTAAAAACAACTGTTGGGAGGGAATTATGGAGAAAACCTCCACTTTAACCACTTGTTTGAGGTGCTCTAAATCGTAAACTGGATCAATAGTTGTTAATTATGACATCTGAATTGCTGCATAATATTTAAGATTTATTAGTTGTATATTAAAATTAAATATGTGAAT
Organism: Prunella vulgaris; assembly: GCA_026898435.1. Classification (NCBI taxonomy): domain Eukaryota; kingdom Viridiplantae; phylum Streptophyta; class Magnoliopsida; order Lamiales; family Lamiaceae; genus Prunella; species Prunella vulgaris. The sequence goes on along the minus strand of JAPKLY010001570.1, from coordinate 29,188 downwards.
TTTTTTCTTCTGAATAGTAGATTATTAGCAAATGGAAGTTTGCAATTTAAATTTTGTTCTTGTCACATGTATTTTGATAAATGGTAAATTTTTCAGAGGCAGTCAGTGATAATTTTTTAATTATGTCTTAGTTGTTAGTAGGGTTGCAAATGAATCGAATCGAAACGAATAACTATATTCGATTCGGTATTCGTGAAACTATTCGAATATTCGTATTCGATTCGATATTGATATTTGAATTATTTGATTTGATTCGAATATTCGATTCGATTTTTTTAAAATCTATTATATAACATATTATTTGATTCGATTCGAAAATATTCGATTCGATTCGTAATTATTCGATTTGATTCGTTTCGAATTTTTGTAAAGAAATCTATAAAGTAATATTTTAAATAATATAGAGCAAAATTCAATAAAATTACCTAATAAATACCAAATAATAATATTCAAACTCCAACTCACCATTTCAAACTCCCAATACAAGCCACTAATTTAAAAGTTTACATAGCATAAACAATAGTTATCAAAATAACAATTCAAGAAAGTGATTAGCAAATTAGTGTTTCAATCTTCCTTGCTATCAATTTTTAATCGAATATTATATTATATATATATATATATTAATATTATATATAATAAATATTTAATCGAATAGCAGCGAATATCGAATCGAATATCATGATTATTTTTTTGTATTTGATTATTAATCGAATCGAATATTTTTATTCGAATTCGAATCACAAAATTACGAATATGAATATCAAAATTCAAATTCGAATACCGAATCGAACCAAAATTATTTGATTCGTTTGGAACCCTAGTTGTTAGAGTGTGTTGCTTTTTTATAACATTAGAACTTTGGATTAACAAATTGATAAATCTGACAAAAAATTAATTAAATAATATTAAGAAAACTTGATAAATAATTATTATAAGTAATGGACATTTACAAAAACTAAGTATACATTGTTTATTCAACATCAAACTTATTTATGCCCTTTTTTTTAATGTTTTGATATCATATTATAAAATTAGTTTTGCGCCAAATAAATTATAAAATTACCAAATCTCCTAATAAATACTCCCTCCGTCCCGGGTCTATTTTTTCAAAAGACCTGAGCACGTGGATTAAGAAAAAATAGAATATGTGAATTTGAAGTTAATTAATAAAATATAAAAATTGTATTATATTGATTTTTGTAAGTGTAAATTATTTCCTTTTTAAAGTAGCAAAAAAGAATTGAGAAGTCCCAAAATGGAAAAAGAGAAAAAAAATGTTGGTACGGAGGGAGTAGTTTTAAGAAAAAAAATGAACGGAAAATTTGGGCGAGATTTCATTAATGATCTATAGGTTTCTCTTTTTTATAATTTGAGGTGAAAATAATATTATTCCAATAAATAAGGAATGTGTATGTAAATAAATGGTAGTTAAACGACTAATATACCCTTAAAAATCAAATAATTTACAATGCTTAGACATTCAAAACCCTACTGCCCATTCATCACAATCAACCTTCAGGCAGCCATTCATCACTCTGGTTTATTTAATCAAATTTCTGAGGTATGTTTTTATACTCATGTCAATAGATGGATGAACAATAATCAGGTGGGTTAGCTCATCTGGCCACCGGACTCCTCACTTGAATGAGTGACCCGAGTTCGATTTCCTTTGGGGACAAATTAGGAGTGAGATATAAGATTGATTTGGAGATATTCATGAAATATTTGGAGACTTGGTGAACTAACATCTAACTACTAACAACTAACATTTACCGATAAAAAAAAAAAAGATGGTTGAACAATTTTTTTTTTGGATTTTTATTTCAATTTTAATTGTAATTTGCTATTTTCAGAAACACACATTACACCCCGTGCTATATGTTTTTTTGGCAATTGGGGTATTAATTATTTTGTCTTCGGGTATTTTTATTTTTTTGATCGGTAAATGTTAATTGTTAGTAGTTAAGTTAGTTCACCAAATCTCATTACATTCCATATCTCCAAGTCCAACCTTATATCTCCCTCCTAATTCGTTCCCAAAGGGAATCGAACCCAGGTCACTCACTCAAGTGAGGAGCCCGGTGGCCAGGTGAGCTAACCCATCTGGTTTTGTCTTCGGGTATTATTATTTGTTCTTGGGGTATAATGAGTTGTTCTTGGTGTATTTACTTTGGGGTATTGTGAGTTGTTTTTGGGGTATTTACTTATATTTGTTCTTGGGGTATTGTGATTTATTTTTTGGGTATTATTATTTGTTCTTCGGGTATTGTAAATTGTTTTTAGAGTATTTGAATGTTTCTACATGAGAAGATGTTTGATAAATGATAATTCCTGTGAGAAATGTGGAACAATATTAATCCAGAGAGAGAAATGAGGAGCTCCACCCACCACTAGTCACAATCAAAATCCAACTGCCTTGCAAAGCTACTAGAAGCTGTCCTCGTTGCCGGAAAAATGTTCTCAGCCACCAAGAGTCGTCGTCTTCAGCCATTGTGCCTCTGTTCTCGCCGGAAAATCAAGCAACCGTCACAGCGAAGAAGAAGCTGGCGCGTCCCTGCAACCGTCCGCCGCTGCCATCTTATGCCAACAACGAATCTCACCTTGCTGGGATGGAATCGAAGAACAATCGTTCACGTCCTTGAAGCCGCAACCCACCGGAGAAATGCAATCCAAGCAAAGGGATGAACTTCTTGAAGCTAAAGAAGAAAAGGGAAAAACATAAAATTACATTCTCCATGGGTATTGTGAATTGTTCTTGGGGTATTGAAAATTGTTCTTGGGGTATTTTGTTTAAAGTTGTTTTTAAGGTATTGTAAATTTTGCAGACTCAAAAAAGGAATCTTTTTTATAAACTCCACTCTCACAATAGCTACATATTTACACAAAATGTCATTACTTTTTTACTTTTTGGGCCCACATTACACTCAATCCAACTAACTTTTTCATTTTTTACATAAAATTTTACCAAATTAACCCTCAAAATACTACTTTTTTTTTTACTTTATTCTATTTTTTCTTAATTTGTGTGCCCCTCCACCCTTGCAAATTGCTCTGGGACGGAGGGAGTATAATTAGTTCTTGGGGTATTATAATTTATTCATGGGGTATCAATCTTACCAAATTTTTCTTTCTTTCTTCTTAAACAAAGGCGGTTATGTGTGGTTCGACTTCGATTATGCAACCAATTGTGAATGTTGTAATCGAGAGAAAAGCGCAAGCATAAAGTAAATAACACAGTATTGATGACCCAGTTCGTCACGGAGTGACTACGTCTGGGGGCGACCAAGCCAGAAGATTATACTAATAATGAACTGCCATTACAATCAATATGAAAGTGTAGAGTACATAACACAGGGAACGATACTATATATATTAATACATAACCCTAAGTCTTGTGGGCCTAAAGCCCACTGTATATATCTAATATTATATCCACACAATATAATAATATATTTACATATATTATAACACTCCCCCTTGGATATAATATGACAAGGAAGAATGCAAGTGTTACTTAGTGGAGTGTTACAAATGGCCTCGAGGATACAATCATCAGGATTGTTTAACATTTGTTACTCCCCCTGAAGATAACAACCTTCCAAGTCGACGCATCCCGATTCCATGTACGTACTTTTCAAAAGTCGAGGTGGGAAGGGATTTAGTGAACAGATCAGCTAGATTGTCACTTGAGCGTACTTGTTTTATCGTGATCTCACCACTCTTCTGGAGTTCGTGAGGATAAAAGAATTTTGGGGATATATGCTTCGTCAAGTTCCCTTTGACATAGCCGTTGCTCATTTGTGCAATACATGCAACATTATCTTCGTAGATAATTGAGGGACTTAAGTCAACAGAAGGGATACCATACGAATCGTGAATGTGTTTTATAAGGGGCTTTAACCACACACATTCTCGTGCAGTTTCGTATAGAGCTATGATCTCTGAATGGTTTGACGATGTGGTCACCAAGGTTTGTTTGACAGATCTCCATGAAATGACTGTTCCACCACAGAGGAAAACATAACCCGTTTGTGATTTCGCATTATGGGGATCAGATAGATAACCAGCATAACATAGCCTATAAGCGTGTTGTCTTGGTTTCTTTGATAGAAAAGACCAAGATCTTGAGAACCTTGAAGATATCGTAGGATATGTTTCACACCATTCCAATGTCTCCTCGTAGGGGAGGCACTGAACCTTGCAAGTAGATTGACTGCAAAGGCAATATCGGGCCTAGTGCAGTTTGCAAGATAGAGCAGTGCACCAATTGCACTTAGATATGGAACTTCAGGTCCCAATAGCTCTTTGATATCTTCTTTAGGTCTAAATGGGTCCTTTTCCAAATCGAGGGAACGGGCAGCCATTGGAGTGCTTAAGGGATGAGATTTATCCATGTGGAATCTCTCCAACATTTTCCTTAGGTAAGCTGATTGGTGTATCAGTATTCCTTCAGGGAAATGCTCGATCTGCAGGCCGAGACAGAACTTAGTTTTACCCAAAGTTTTCATTTCAAATTCAGTTTTTAAGATTGAACTTGCTTCTTCAATCTCTTTCCTTGTTCCAATAATGTTTAGATCATCCACATATACCGAGATGATGCAAAAACCATTAAGGGATTTCTTAGTAAAGACACAAGGAAAAGCCTCGTTATTTACGTATTCCTTCTTCAGGAGGAATTCGCTTAGTCGATTATACCACATACGACCTGACTGTTTTAAGCCATATAACGAGCGTTGCAACTTAATGCTGAACATGCTACGATGTTCGTTATTCCTCATTTGGGGAATAGTTAATCTATCAGGGATTTTCATATAGATGTCAGAATCTAATGATCCGTATAAGTATGCGGTAACTACATCCATTAGCTGCATTTCTAAGTTTAGTTTAACTGCCAGGGATATTAGGAAACGGAATGTTATGGCATCCATAACAGGAGAGTATGTTTGATCAAAATCGATACCGGGTCTCTGCGAAAACCCTTGAGCCACTAACCTTGCTTTGTATCTCACAATCTCATTGTTCTCGTTTCGCTTTCGTACAAATACCCACTTGTATCCAACAGGGACTACATGTTTCGGGGTACGAACAATGGAACTGAAAACATTTCGTTTATTTAGCGAGTCTAGCTCTGCCTTTATTGCAGCTTCCCATTTCACCCAATCAGAGCGCTTCCGGCACTCGGATATAGTTTTGGGTTCAGGATCTAGATCATTATTAGAAATGGTGAAGGCAATTAAGGCTGTAAATGTGTTGTCGACAACAGTTGTATTTCTGTTATAAGTTTCTCCCGTGTCTACGAAGTTTGTTGAAACTTCAATGTTTACATCGACCAGATCCTCTTCATTTCCCAAAGGGTATCAGTCTGATGATTCCGCTTTTTCAGAGTCATTAATTGATTTAGCACGTGCGTTTTGACTCTGATTTTCGTCTGCAGGACGAATCTCTTCAGGAGATTTTAGGGGTGACATAGTGTGTTTGCTAGCTTTACACTTACGCGAATTCAGTTCGTTTATGTTAATATTTCCTTTACGCTTCTGGCGCATGGGGGGATTAACATTTGTCTTCAAGGGGAGTTGTACCCTTTGAGGCGCATTTACCGCAGGTATATGCGACTTAGTCACTCCTTTATGATCAGTGAATGCATCTGGCAGGTTATTTGCTAGGTATTGCAAATTTATTATCTTCTGAACTTCAAGTTCAGATTGGTTTGTGCGTGGGTCTAGGAACTGAAGATCTTTTGTGTTCCAAGTTATTTCACGGCATTTATTAATTGTGGTATTTTTCTCTCCCCCTAAGGCCGGAAATAGATCTTCGTCGAATGTGCAGTCAGTGAAACGGGCTGTAAACTGATCTCCAGTTAAAGGCTCGAGGTATTTAAGTATTGTGGGAGATACAAAACTGATATAAATACCGAGTTTCCTTTGTGGGCCCATAGATGTTCGCTTAGGTGGTGGTATTGGAACATATACTGCACAACCGAATGTACGCAGATGGGAAATGTTAGGTTCATTTCCACGCACGAGTTGAATAGGGGAATATTCATGATATGCAGTTGGTCGGAATTGGATTAGTGATGATGCATGTAAGATTGCATGCCCCCAACATGAAACGGGTAAGTTCATTTTGTGTAGTAGTGGTCTAGCGATTAATTTAAGACGTTTAATTAATGATTCAGCTAGACCATTTTGAGTATGAACATGAGGGACCGAATGCTCCACTTTGATTCCCAGTGCCATGCAAAAATCATCGAATGCCTTAGAGGTGAATTCACCGGCATTATCCATACGAATGGATTTAATAGGATGATCTGGGAATTGAGATCTCAACAGGATGATCTGTGCAATAAGCTTTGCAAAAGCAGTATTGCGAGTGGATAACATGGTTACATAAGTCCACCGAGTGGATGCATCTATTAGGATCATAAAGTACTGAAATGGTCCAGATGCTGGGTGTATTGGTCCACAAATATCTCCTTGAATCCGCTCAAGGAATTTAGGAGATTCAGTTCTTACTTTACTACTAGAAGGACGAATTATGAGCTTACCCTTTGTGCAAGCATCACATATGTATTCATTAACATAAGGGATTCTGTTGTGTGTTATGTTATGGCCTGATGAATTACATAGAATCCGACGCATCATTGTTTGTCCTGGATGTCCTAACCGCTCATGTCATAGTTTGAAAGAGTTTGGATCATTAAATTTTAGATTAAGGGCTATATGGAGATTGAGGGTCTGATGTATGTGTAATACAGGCTAGACGAGAAAGATGGAAGTTTTTCGACGATGTGTTTATGACAATTTAAATAGTGAGTCATTAACAGATATTCACTATTGTCCTCAGTATTTGTTTCAATGTGATAGCCATTCTGTCGAATGTCTTTGAAACTGAGGAGGGTACGCTTTGATTGTGGAAACAATAAAGCATTTTCGATTATCAGCTCGGTACCCATAGGTAGAATGATCGAGGCTCTTCCGGAGCCAAAGATTTGTATGTCGTCGTCGGAAATAGTAGTGACACTTCCTTTCTTTTCGGTTAATGTTTGGAAAAATTGTCTATCTTTTAAGATAGTATGTGTAGTAGCACTATCTACTAAGCACAACACATTAATCTCCATAAGCACTTAAGTGTATGTTTGGTTACGTTTAGATATGAGGAATGCTAAGGAGAGCCAAGATTACAGACTCTGATTGATCAGTCGCACAAGGGATCACTTAGGTCCTACTTTATCAAGAACGTATTAAATTATTTTTGTAGACAATAGTGATCGACAATTGGATTTGACTGTAAAAATAAAGCATCGATAAGCATTCATAAATGGAATCCATAAAAGTATCATGCAACATAGTCAAGATAAAATCCAGTCAAACATGCTAGTCCAACCAAGTAGCAAGTAATATCAAATAGTCTAATAGATAAAGCAAGTAAACAACAAGTTGATGTCGATCACTCATTGTCTCCAAAGGCGTCTACAGTCTTTGTATCACCCACTAAGAGGTCATCCTTCTCCATATCAAAGCCTGCATCTGGCAGGTTGGTGTGGTGTGATTCACCTTTAGGAGCTTTTCCCTTTTTATCTTTAAGCATGCGTTGATATAGCTCCACTAGATGTTTTGGAGTTCGACACTGGCGAGACCAATGGTCGTCGCATCCACATTTGTGACAGAGTTGGTTGTTCTGTGTACCTGAGCTCGATGGTTTGTCTTGAGGTGCATTCTTTTCGGTTGCACTAGATTGTGCATTGTTGCGACCTCTACCTCTTCCCCTACCACGGCCTCGACTTCGGGTCGATCCGCGTCCCCCACTTGCCTCATTTCCTTTCCCACGTGTACGGCCTCTAGAGTTCCTCCGAGTAGCATGTGCTTCAGGCACAGCTTGTGAGCCAACCTGTCTAGTATTGTGATTTTTCATCAACAATTGGTGTGCTTTTCTGCAACTAGAAGTGCAGAAATAAGGTCGGAGTGTGTTTGATACTCTTTGGCCCTGTACTGCTGCTGGAGTACAAGATTACTAGCATGGAATGTGGAAAGAGTTTTCTCGATCAACTGATCATCAGGGATCGGTTCACCGCACAGCTTGAGCTGTGAAAGTATGCGATGTAGGGCGGAGTTGTACTCCGTCACAGACTTGAAGTCTTGGAAACGAAGTGTTGTCCAAGCATGTCTGGCTTCTAGGAGGATCAAGGATGAAAATATCGGTATCGACGGAAATATCGGTACCCTAAATTTATGGATATATCGGTGGAAATATCGATATCGAATATCGATATCGGTAAAAAATAGAAAATTCACGGAAATTTCATTAAAATGATGGAAATTTAACATGAAATTTTAGACAATATTATTACGAGTCTTAATACATTAATTGAACTTAAAATCTCAATAAAATGAGAATCTTACAACAAACATATCAAGAAAACATACTAAGACATATAAAACGATACAATAATTGTTCATAATTATTGAATATTACACAACTAATACCAAAATGATGTCCTATGAGCCTCAAATGTAAAAGAAGAAAGACCATCTTGGTCTAAGCAATAATAGTACCAAGTCATCAAATTAGAGAAATTCTTGAAGCAAATGACCAGAGAATTGAGAATTAAAAAAAAAAAATCCCGAAATTTCCCAAAATTTCCTGAAATTTTGACCGATAAATTACCGAAATTTCCACGACATTTCTCGATAATCTGCACATTTTGAATTACCCTGGACTGATATCGAAATTTTGTCGAAATTTCCCGAAATTTCTGAAATTTTACCAAAATTTGACCGAAATTTGACCGAAATTTTGGAAAAATAATCGTTCAAGTGAATTTCCATATCGGTACCCTCAAATTTCCAAAATTTTTCGGCAAAATTTCGACGAAATTTTGCGAAATTTCAATCCTTGGGGAGGATCACATTTTGTTGTTGTTGGAATCGATCCTGGAGGGATTTCCACAACATTGATGGATCTTTTTCAGTGAGGTATTCATTCTTAAGATCTTTGTGAAGATGATGTCTTAAGAAGATAAGAGCTTGTGCCTTTTGGGCAGTAGTGGATTTCCACCCTTGAGTGGTGGTGTCAGATAAGTCTTTTGAAGCTAAGTGGATTTCAACGTCTAAAGCCCATGTCAAGTAATTGTGGCCATCTAGTGCCAGTTCGTCAAATTCACGTTTGATGATGTTTGACATTTTTGTTGCTACAAAGAAAAAGAACTAATAAATTTAGAATTTATTATTGTGTTGTAGCAATTAAAAAAAATAGGGCTTAAGATCCAATGCAATGACAAATTAATAAAAGGGGTGTATTTAATAAAGGATTGGGTGTATGACTTGTGTGAGACTTTTATTAATAGGACTTTAACCCAAAAATAATTATTGGATAAGGCCTTAAAAAAAATTTATGATTTGGGCTTTCATAATACCATTATGAATTTGATAATTATTAATGGGACATCGGGCCCAAAAATAATTGTTAGGATCCAAATTAATTAGGATCAACTAAATAAAATGCCCAATCAATTTTAAAAAAATGGCCCAAGTAATTAATTAATATTATTATTAATTAAGTTTTTTTTTTATTATTAAAAGGGGTTTGGCCCAATTTAGTATATTAGGAAAATGGGCCCAGTTTCGGAATTAAGAAACCGAATTAAAGGGCAGAAGCCTAGTTAGGAAAAGTAATTGGAAAGGCCCAATAAACAGGCCCTTTACTAACTGATATCAGAAAAGAAAACCCTTGACCAATTAAACAAAGGGGAATTCGGTCCGATTGTCTAGCGGCCGTTCGCGAAAATTTCGGCGAGGGGTTGTCCACGTCGCCATCGACATCGCGTGGAGGCAGGTGGGATTGGCGTTCGCGTCGTCGCGTGGAAACAGGGCGTCGCCGCTCCAGTCATTGCCGGTGCGAGGAGGAGTTACCGTCGTCGCGGGCTGTGACGCCGCCGCGTCTCCTGCGCTGTCGCGCGGAGTTCGCGGTCGCGAGGAGCTTGATGCTCTCGGCAGCGGTGCCGTCGACGCAGAGGGGGCGTTGTCATCCCGTAAGCGCAGAGCACCGTCGCGGCTTGCTGCCGTCGTGGCTGACACGCATCGAGCGCCGTCGCGTACAGCCGCTTCAGGGGCTGTCGCTGATTTGCCGTCCGTCGAGTTTGACGCGGCCGTCGTTCATAACGTTTAGGCCAGTTCAAGGGCTCAGTCATAACGGAATCGCCACAGTCAATTGAGGTTTGGGAGTTTTGATTTCAAAAACTGAAATTGGTTTTGATTTCTGTATTCAGTAAATTTTTGATTTCCTGTTCGAAAAAGTGTTCTGGAATCGACAAAAACAATTCAATTTTTCGAAATTGTGTATTGGGTTTTTGTATAAAACATTGATTCGAGTTTTTGTTCTAGTAAGAACAGGTTCTGATTTCTCAAAAACTGGTTTTCTGAGTTACGAAAAAGAATCGGATTTTGGGGTTAATACGATCGAAGGCAATCGATTTTCGTTTCTGATTTTGTTATGCAATGTTATAAGCATTTTGATTGCACTGTATACATATATAAAAAATGTAACATGACCATACAGGGAGCATACAGTAATAACATAGCATATGCAGAATGATTTTCGACATATAATTGCATAGGTAGATGATTGCAGATACTAAGATGCATATTCAAAAGTATACGAATGTATGGGTTGATTGCATGTATGAGTTTGTTCACATATATAAATTCATAAACATTAAATCTATATACATATATATGGACGTACGATTGCATCAGACCATAATTATCAATACAAACAAACTGCAGTAAACACATATTCTGATATTCAGAATATTAAAGCATATTCAGGCATATTCATAAAATAAACATATGCTTACTTAGGGTTCCTAGGCATGGGATTTTCAGATTAACATAAATACAGAAACTTACGGTTTCAGCAATTTATAAAATTAATCCCGATTGATTTGATCTCGAAAACAGCTGAAGCAATCCTCTCGTAAATCCTTATTGCTCGTAGAGACTCGTGCTGATAACGTGTTGTAATCGAGAGAAAAGCGCAAGCATAAAGTAAATAACACAGTATTGATGACCCAATTCGTCACGGAGTGACTACGTCTGGGGGCGACCAAGCCAGGAGATTATACTAATAATGAACTGCCGTTACAATCAATATGAAAGTGTAGAGTACATAATACAGGGAACGATACTATATATATAATACCTAACTCTAAGTCTTGTGGGCCTAAAGCCCACTGGATATATCTAATATTATATCCAGACAATATAGTAATATATTTACATATATTATAAAAAGTGAAATTATGCAACCAATTGATGAAATTGGGGATTCAATTCAATCACGAATTAGCCCTACAAACTAACGAAATTATGCAATTAATTAATTAATTAATCACAACGAACTAACCATGGCAATGACTCTGTAGCGGTGGATTCTGGAGACCTCAAACATGATTTCATGGTGGCCGCCGTGGAAATGTCCATGTCCGCTGCCGCCGCCAGATTCAACCAACCCAATTTCCCGGTCGCCGGGGAGCACCATGGCCTCCAGAAAGCGGCGCTGGTGTTGAATCGACGCGTCTTTCCGGCGAAGTTGTCGGCTGTGCGGCGGCGTCGATTGTTTGCATAGGTGAGGGCGACGGTGGTCTTCGCGGTGTGGTGGCTTCCATCGATTTCCGATTATTGAGCGATGAGAGATGGTTTGGTGTGGCAATAGCACAGGAGAATCACTCTTTATAAATTATAATTAGTGGTGTGCCACTAATTTAAGATTTGCATTATATGTGTGACTCCAGGACAACTATGTATGATACAATAAGTTGTTATAAAAACTTGAAAAATTATGTTTGACTACGTTTTAGATTATGAAATGGAGCATTATCGAACTTTATTTATAGTATTTTTTTACGGCACTTTATCTTTTTAAATGGGCTGCATTAGTTATATTATGAGTCGGTCAATAATTGATTACGTGGCAATCCACGTGTACAAATCACCAAAAAATTAAAAACTCCCTAATTCATCCGGTGAGATTTTAAGTTTTTAGATAAAAAGGATTAAATTTAACAACTCCAAAACTAAAATTGAAAAAAATGAAGAGTTACAAAATTGATATTGAAATCACCAAAAGTTACAGGACTTGTTTTTTAGGGAAAATACACATTTTTGTTCTATAAATTTCGTTGACTTTGGTTTTCGTCCTCTTAAATTTTGAATTTTTATTTTCGTCCTTTAACTTATCAAAAATTATGATTTTCGTCCTCCAACCGCCTATAACCAGTCATACAACTGGTAATACACATGTGGATCCATTTTTTCTTTCTTTTTTAAACAAAATACTAACGTGGGGGTATTTGGAGGAAATTAGGTCTTGAAAAAAATACACTTTTAATCGTAAATTCCCTCTCAAATACCGTCCAATACTTACATCCATAGAATCTTCTGTCCGGATTCATTTTTGAATATGATGTACAAACCGTGCAACGGAACCACAATGACACTTAATATTGCGCTCGAAACTCATTGATTCATACGAATTTCTTGAAGACATCATCCCTCTTCCTTTCCGTACAGTGAGTATGCGCTCAAAAGAATTTATGCTTTTGGATGTTTTGATTTGGAGACCTTTGTTCCTTTTTTCTCTAATTCTCTCAAGCCCCCATGCCTAGATTTGATCGACTAGGATTTTGATTTGGGAGAGAATTTACGGTTAATCCTGTATTTTATCCATCAAGACTTAATTCTCTCTAAATACCCCCACATCAGTATTTCACTTAAAAAAATAGAAAAAATTGATCTACATGTGTATTACCGGTTGTGTGACTGGTTATAGGCTGTTGGAGGATGAAAACTATAATTTTTTGTAAGTTAAAGGACGAAAACAAAAATTCAAAACTTAAGAGGACAAAAACCATAATTTTTTGTAAGTTAAAGGACGAAAACAAAAATTCAAAACTTAAGAGGATGAAAACTAAAGTCAACGAAACTTATAGGATAAAAATGTATATTTTCTCACACTTTATCTAGTCGAATACAAAATAAATTCAATGTTTTACATTTTGGTTTTCTTCACCTCGACCGGCCCATTTCCCTGCCTCCTTTTGGTCGATTAAATGTATAAGAAGGTAATGATCCAAAGTTTTGGACCATTTTGAGTTGTAAAAAAAAAAAATTCTAATCTGGAATATTTTCCAAAGACATTTCTTCTGCTGGACAAGATATTCGAATTTTGTGATGCACATATATATAGAGGATTGATGTCTTCACATGCCAAACAGTAACATCAAAAAATCTGAAACATACAGCAGCAAGTTGTGGGAAAAAGTACAAATCATTTGAATTCACATGCAATACAGTAAAAAAATCTGAAGAGTTGTGAGTGCGTAAAAAAACACAATCCATGTGCATTCAATGATGACCATTGATAACGAATTTGATCTTTTAATCTCCCCGTAAATTTAATCTGAAAAGTAGTGAGTGTGTAAAAAAGCACAATCCATGTGCATTCAATCCGTCTATTTCCTATGTTGTGATCTTTTAAATTTAAATATGATATTTTTTTTAACAATTAGTTACAATTTTAATTTTTTTAAATACAATAATTATTTATATTTTAATATTTACACAATAACTATTTATATTTTAATATTTAATTTTTATATCACATAATATTATAAATAAATTTAACATCAATACCTAATATTACTACATAGTATTATATTTACCTAAATAATAAATCACATAATAAAATAATTAAATAAATATATGTATAATATAGATAAAATGTAAAAAAAAAAAAACAGTTTGCGGTAAGGAACATTGTGTGGCAAATTTGCCACACACTGTTCATCCATGGTAAATTGCGTCCGTATTTGAGTCTCCATTGGAGGAGGTTTGGTGGCAAATTTTAAGATTGAGTTGGTATTTGAGTCCCATTGGGACTGCTCTTAGGTGCAGACGAGACAACCATCATAAAGAATAATAGATTTGTTATTTGATAGTTAATTAGTCAATTTTTTTGGGAAATACTTCGATTTGGCAAACATGATGAAAATTAAATAATATTGTTTGAAATTGTATAATAAAAATGATTTTTTTGGACAGCGTACAATAAAATAATTTACAAGAGACATATTTTTTTTAATTATATAGACAAAATCCTTCATTGACTCTATCCTTCCAAATCCTAAACAACTTGGATGTACAAGATTTTGTTAAAATCATTTGGTAAATAAATAATAAAAAAAAATACATTTACAATATATTCACTCAATTTTTAACAATTGTGAATTGATTATATTGAAACCCAATAAAAATATAAATTTTTTAATATAATCAAATCTTTACTATTGAGGTACACATGAGATTAACTCCAAAATTCAAGTTTATACAAATGATATGTACATATTATTGATATAAAATTGACCATGGGCATGGTGCATCAAAATAGAAATCTTCCAATGTCTCATTTGGTTCGTTAGATAAGCTTAGATAAATTAAATTATTTTATATAATTTGATGTTTAGTTTAATAGATAAAGACCCAAGATTAATAAAAAGCTCAAACTAAAATTCAATTATCTTATGAATGGTAGATAATATTATCTTAAAAAAAATATATGATGATAATTCATTGTGTTTATCTTTACTAAAATACTCATCTTATATTGAAAAGGAAAACCATAATTCACTTTATTTTTGTTTATGATATAGATGACAAAATTGTCAATTGCATATTTTTTTATTATTAATCTTACAATACAAACGTTCAAAATGAAATTATCTTACATTACTACTAATTATCTTAAACCGTCAATCCAAATATATTATTTAACTGACAAATAACAATTTTTAGATTATTATTTTGTCTAATCTATCTTGAGCCATTTTTCTTGTTCATTGAACCAAATAAGCCCTAAATAGATAATTTTCGCTATTTTTTTAATGCATCTAAGTTTCCAAAAACTTATTAGCGATGACTGTTTAATGATGACAATCACCATGAAAATATTAAAATTTATTTTGAAAAAAAATAATGAAAATATTAAAACTTGTTTTGAAAAAAAAAATAAAGGATGGATACACATATTTTGAAGAGAAAATAATGAAATTATATATTTGTGTTATTTATATCTAAAAATAATAAATAATAAAATTATAAAATGTATGTACCACCAATAGTTGTGGGTGCATATAATGTGGCCCATAATTAAGTTCGAATTGTAGATTAGGATCGAAATAATAACACTTGAGGACACTTTTAAGTGTCAAAACTCAAAAAGGGCCACACCTTTTTCGACAATTCAACCAAAGCCATTTCTGAAAAATAAATAGAAAAAGGAGACGTGGTCAAACATTATACCACCTCTGTAAAGGTCACATCAATGGGCAAACTCACATCAATAAGCTATGTCCATCTATGTTCATTCCAATATTTGAAATTCAAAATTCTTTCCCGATTGCTAGGGCGGTTTCTGGTGTTGGCCACAACTTCAGTCGACGGCTGGTATCTCGAATCGGCGAGACTCTGCTTCAGTAGTGCGTCGGCCGTTTTTCAGAGGAAGGCGAGATTGAACGAAGATCCGGCAGTAAGGCTTTGTGGCGATGCTGTTTCCAGCGAGCATCAAATCTGGCAGTCGAGATTTCCGACAGGCTGTGCACGAATCGCGATTCCAGTGAGATGAGGAGAAGGGCGGAGGATTTGATTTTCAGAAGATTGAGATTCGAACAGGGGGCAGCAATTTGTTGTAGAGGTTGAGGAATAGGTCGCGAACGGTTTCTGTTGACGGTGTGTTGGATTCCGGTAATTTGTTGAATGGTGAGAGCAGAGGATTTGGGTGACGCGCGGCTGAGTGCAGCGTTGGCGGTGTTGCTGTGTTGTTTTGATCGGATACTCGACGGTTGTGAAGGATTTGAAACTGCGAGATTTCGGCATTGGGCGATTTGCGGCGATCGACATCAGAGGCGGCTGGCACTGTGTGTGAAGATGTGTACGTCGGCAGAGCAGGCGACTTTCATGGACGTTTATAGAGTGGTTATGGATGAGCAGCTGTGGAGTGGGCAAAAAATCAAGAATCGACTAGATTTGATAATGGCACCAGAACCTGAGGATGAGATCAAGGACGAGAAGAATCCCAGGTCGATTCTGCATTTTTCGGCGAGTGGGAAGGTGCTTTCGTGCAGCGACGAAGGCTTCTTCGTGCAGTGAAGAACAGAGGCATGGGGGCTCAGACTTCAACGGCTTCACTTCCGGTGATAAATGGCGGTTGTGGCAGGAAGGCAGCAGTTATGCTGTGCAATCGACTTCCATGGCGGATTTCGGAGCGACTTCAACTCCGGCAGTGGCTTCGCAATTAATTCCGGCGTGAGTGGTGTAATGGATGGTATGAGTGGAGTTGAGGCAGACCACATTTTTCCTCAATCTGGTCAACAAAGAACACTGAAGATAATGACTTTAACTTGTATTCCTTTATCAAATTACTCATTCACGTGACTTTCCCATTTTCCATCTAATGAACTTCTTTAATTTTTATATTTTAGCATTTTTATGTGGGTTTTATCTAAACATCAATTTTAGACACGTGATTCTTTTTTTTTTTTTTTTGATTTTTTATTGCGGACTGTGGTTGTTGATTTTTTAGTTTGAATTTGTTTTGATTTTTTATTGTGGACGCTGTGGAGGATTTTGTTTTGATTTTTTATTGTGGATGATTTTTTTTAATGGATGAAGAGATTTGTTGGAAAAATTATGAGTAAATGTAAGTTATTATCATCATTTTCGCCGGAAACTATATAAATTTGTGTTGCCGGAAAAGAGACGTAGTTGTACAATAATCAATACTTTAGTACAATACGATTTATTGTGGTACAATTGCAATAGTACACTAATTTGTACATTAGTACACCAATTTGTTCATTGGTACACACGTCAACAGTAACCGATGTACTGATAAATTAAGGTAATAATGTGATGTGACCGGTACAATAATCGATGTGACGTGAACAGTGACACACGTCACATCAATCACACCTTTTGTCAGTGCAATAATTACTCAAACAGTACCCGATGTACAATTAAATGAACTATAATACATTTGTTCAGTCATTAGTACACAAATAATCTCAATAGTATACAAAAACGCTTTTTGGCCTTGGTTGTTTTAATTAAAAGTAGGTGGCCTTATATGTGTTTTTGGTATACAATTTGGCCCTAGCTATAAGTTTCCCATTAGGATCTAATGAAAATTCAGGTTATATACAACAACAATCTTCAGGTTATATACAACCACTTTTGTTGATAGTACACCCACTACATGGGTACACATGTTATAAAATTAGTACATTCATTTTAAAATATTATTTTTTTTCTCTTTTAAAACCCTATATTTTCCATTTCCCTTTAATTTCCTGTGCAACACTTTACTTCCATTCCTCCTCATTCTCCCCTTCTTTTTTATCTCCTTTCTCCATTGTTTCATTTGCTCCTGCTCTTTTAATTACTAAGTATATCACCTTTGTATATGCACGATCTGTAAATATAAAATATATATAATATTCATTTTTATTATTACATGCATACTTTGTGAAAAAATATTACATGCATACTTTGTGTACAATTCGTATATGCATTTTTTGTGCACAATTCGTACATGCATATTTTTTGTACTATTCGTACGCACATTTTTTGAATTATCAATATGTACACTTCTCGTGACCGATCTGTATGTTCATATTTTGTAAACAATCCATATATGCACGTTCAATACAAATTTCTTGAATGATCCCTATGTCTGCACCTTTCTTAAACAGTTAGTCTGTTCAGGTACACGATTCATAAAAATTCAATAATATATCATAAAACTATTTTTAAACCATGTTTTGTTCATCTCAAAACTTGTCTTTTAATTGAATTTCTCTTTTAATATGCATTTATTCTCATTAACTATATTTTGTGAAGAAATTCAATTGTTAGTTTAAAAAAAAATCTGTTAATTAAATTTATTGACTCAATATTTTGATAGGTCACTAAAGCGAACTGTGAATTGAGTCAATAATTGCTAACTATGACATCAGAGTTACCATATAATATTATAGTTTATTGGTTGTATATTAAAATTAAGCACAATTTTTTCTGAAAAGTAGGGTATTAGCAAATGGAAGTTTATAGTTCAAATTTAAATTTTGAACTTGTCTACTGTTCAAATTTAAAATTTGAATTTATCATATGTATTTTGATAAATGATAATCTTTTCATGAGACAATCAGTGCAAAATTCTTAATTACTTTTTATTTTTTAAATTAAACTTGTTTTTTATATCATCAGAAGTTACGATTAACAGGCTAATAAAATTGATAAAATTCTGATTAAATAGTATAAAAGAAAGCTGTATTTGTTATTTAAAAAAATATAATATATATTTATTAAAAAATTATGCATGTTTTCAAAAATTAATAAAGTATACTTTTTCTTATTTAAGATCACACTCATTTATTCTTTTTCTTTTAACGTGTGATCTCATATTATAAAAATAGCTATGCACCAAATAAAATTAGCACATCATCTTGTAATAAATATGTTTAAGTAAAAACCTAGGTTATATGCACCCACAAATGTTTGGAGTACACACACTTAAACACAATTTTTATTGTAATAGTTAATAAAATGACAAATATATCCCTCATAACTTTATAAATGTGGTGCACCCACCTTCTTGCAAGAAAATCGAAAAAAAATCAATACAAACATAATACAGTTTCTAAGAACGACTTCTATGACATCTGTTAGGATATCTATGTTAGATGTTTTGATGATATAATAAACCAATCAGCTTGTAATAGGACCAGCTGAACATGTTAGTCAGCTGATGAGTAGTTAGGATTAGATAGGTTCAAGTGAGGGGGAATCTACCTTGCTGCCTAGAAGATCCGAAGCTATCATAGAAGAGAAGACCAGCTGAGACCTTGTGGACTTAGCCGATTTTAGAAGACAGAAGATTTAAGCAGCTGACACTGGAGCATCGAGAGCAGATCATCAGAGAAGTTTACATCAGCTGATAGCTGAAGAGCAGATCAGCTGATATCAGGAGATTAGCTGATCAGCTGAGAGCACGTCGCAGACAAGACAAGGACTATGGATAAAAGACTTATTCAGATGAAGTCAAGAAGACCAGCTGAGGTGCACTCCAGCAGACTTGCACATCAGCTAAAGTCCAAGTATCAGCAGACTGATACACCAGCTGAGGAGACGGATCAGCTGAGGTTTTGTGCTCGGCCCAGATTCTTCGGAATCAATTTTAAGGGTTAACTTGCGACATAAAAGGAAGATTCCCAGAATAGAAGATCAATCAATCAAGGGGACAAACTTGTTTGATTGAAGATCGCGAAGATTGACGGGAATCAAGAAGGAAATTCAATCAATCACATTGATTGATTGAATACGAGATTATAGGATCTCAGATTTCTAGTCCATCCCAACGGCTAGTTATTTGATCCTATAAATTAGAGTAATAGTGATAATTTCTGTATTGGATTTACACGCACATTAAGGTAGCCGATACTCTGTCAGATTTATCACTTACGCTAAAAAACACCATTCATACTTATCCTTTGTAAAAGCTTTGTAGAATCTGTGAGAAGTCAATTGCGCTTGTAGCATTGACAAGTTGTAAGAGAGTAGTACTCTCAAACTGTGTAAGTAAGTGAGTAAGTGAGTTAGTGGAGAGCCCCTCAAGTCCAAGTTGGATTGAGGAGAGTGGATGTAGGACAGTTGGTCCGAACCACTATAAATCCCCTGTGTCTCTTCGTATTTCTTTCTATTCTTATTTATGCACATCACCTAAAAACCGATTTTCATTAAAAACATTTCCGCACTATACACAGCGCACTATTTTCAAAATTCAGACTACCTCAAGTAGTCTGCTGATTTTCTGAATAAACCGGTAAAATTGAAAAAGGTTTTTGAATCCTTACAAGTCTATTCAACCCCCCCTTCTAGACTTGTTCAAGTGTATTCTTCCCTAAAACCTGCCTTTGGGACCAACAACATCCTTGAAGCTTCAACCACTTGTACTTTTGGAACAAAAAAAAATCAATCTTTCATCCCTGAAAAAAAATGGGGTGTATTTTTTGCGTTAATATGAAACTCTTTTAACAAATTAACAAATTTCCGATATATTGGCTAATATTTATGAAAAGTATAGATAGAGTTCGAAAAAATATTAAATTTAACAAAATATTTTCATCAAGTTGTGATTTTCTGAAAGTTTTAGATATTGAATTTTTTTTCTAAAATATAGCCTATTTTTCGGCAATAAAATTCAAAAATCACCCTAAAAAAATAGAAAACGTGAATTGTAGGAGAAAATCAAATTCATTTTTTAAAGGATAAAAAAGTGTGAGAAGCGAAGGAAAAAATAAATTTTAAAAATGGTAAACAGTTGAGTTAATTAACAAAAAAAAAAAAAGTGGTCGGAGAAAGATGGAACCTACGATGAAAAAAATGATGTTTGAAGATGGGTGTACTCATTTTATAATGAGTGTGTTCATCATAACGTGTGTACTCATAACAAATGTTCGATTCCCTTTGGGAACGATGGAGATATTCTTGGAGTGTTTGGAGACTTGGTGAACTAATTTCTAACTACTAACAACTAACATTTACCGATAAAAAAAAACCACATTTACTATATAATATGGAGTAACTAGTATTTTCACCCGTGCGATGCACGATCAATGATATTTATTAAATAAAATTAAGGTTCTATTAATATCATTACTTATCTTATAATATGAATGAATTTAAAATTACAATGTCGAGTATTAATTCTCCTATACGTTATTCTCTATATTCAAAAAATGTTGCACAATTCATTATTCACAAAATTTGATTTGGGTTAGATTTGGGCTAGAGTAATGTTCTCTTCTTTCATTACTGTAACTTCAACAAGAAATCTCCATAATTTCACATTTTATTAAGTAATGTGCTATTAATTTTAGGGGGAATGTCTACTGTGTTCTTAAGTTACACAACTATGCATAGTAATACAAAGAAAGATTACAATGTTATTTAATGAAAAGTTACACAACTGTACATTGAAAAGTTATACAACTATACAATGAAAAGTTAAACAACTATATACAAAAAAGTTACACTTGTTGATGGGCGAGCCACTCGAGGTAAATCAGAGAATCAAGGGGTCGCCTCTGCCATGCTGGAGCTCGCCCAGGGATCGCCCATACCCTCGTGAAGGTCTCGCCAGGGTTCATCATCGCACAACACTCGTAGGCCACGCAAGGCGTTAGGGCTCTCCCTAGAGCTCGCCTGACCCACCGAAGCTCGCCTGTGAGCTCGCCCATGAGCTCACCTGTTAGTCAATAGGACCCCGATGGAGCGCTCTTTTTCCCTCCGTCCGGTTTATCCACAAGGGTGGTTTACGGCGAGGTTTTTAATGAGGCCCATCCAGTCTAAGGCATAGTGGTAGGACGAGGCATGATAAAGGAAGCAGTGTGAGAGACCAAGACGAGGGTAAGGAACCCTCGTCAACACCGGAATCCACATAGGCTCGTAAGGTGCCGTCTCACACTCACACACCTATAAATAAGACCTCTCTTGTACTATTCACACAATTCTGAAAATCAATACAGTGCCTATTACAATATTTCTCTCTCTAAACTCTCTACTCTCCCTCCTCATATTCTACCCAAGAACACAAATTCTTGGATTATTGTTTGGTAGAATTAATCAGTCGTAAAGCCACATAAACGAACACAATCAGTAAATTCTATCAACAATTTGGCGTTAGAAGGAGGGCGGTGTGCCATGGGTCGAACCTGAAAAATTAAAAATCTAAAAAATGAAACATTAGAGTTTGCTTGAAGATTTGAAGATTTGAAGGTGTTCTTGATAAAACTCAAGAACACTTGAAGATACACATACACCTTCATCCTTTGAACGAAGAACCCAGATTTCCAGACAAAAACCCGAGTTTTCGGATTTTACGAAATCGGCCCGGAACAAGTTTTCAAACGCGCGCGTGCACACGAATAAACTGAATTTTGGATAATTCGTCACACGCGAGGCTAGACGAAAACTTGCACAGCTCCACCTAAGCTGGACGACCACCACACCGGCGACCTCCACCACTCCGGCGACCTCCCTCAACTCCGACGACCTTCAGCAAGCTACCCCCTCCGAAACCCAAAAATGGCTAACACTCGAGCCGCCAAGGGACAGGCCTCCGCCGCTGTGGGAAGGTCTAAAACCAGGCCGAGGTGGAGACCTCACGCCAGGTGGTGGAGACCTCACAACCACCTCCCCAGAAGAGCACCACAGCTCCGCGACCTCCGCGAGTTGCGGTGACCCAGGAGGACTTGGCCCCCGCTCTGAGGGACCTGGTCAGCAATCCTGACGAGCTCCAACGCACCATCGCGACCCTACAAAGGTTGCAGCAATCCCAGGCGAGCTCCAGCCGCCGAAACCCGGGAGCAGACCAGGCCCACTCAGGGCACCCAAACCAGAGGGGACTACAGCGTACTCCCCACTGAACAGGAGGCGAGTTCGGCACAAGCCCGCCAGCGTAGGGAGAGGACTGGTAAGACCAAAATGGTGGAGGAGGGTCCTGCTCCCTACACGGGAAGGGAGTCGGCATACACCGGGGCATCTGGCACCCACCAATCACAAAGGAGGGAAGTCCTCCAAGGCCGCCTGGGCTCAAGATACGAAGAGAATGAGCGTACGGCGGCCCCAGCTGCGTCCCATGGGGACTCCAATCAGCAGCCAAGCAGATCAGCCCACGAAAGGCTGAGGAGACCCGCCACTGACCGACTAGGCCCCCACGGCGGACACCAATTCCAGCCCGCCACTGAGAGGTCACCCCAGAGTGAGGCACCTCGGGAACGTGCATCCGCGGGACGCACGACCTTTGAGCACTCTCCGCCGGAGGTGACCCGAGATGACGAGCTGACCTCACTGAAAAAGGTCGTTGAAATGCTACAAGCACAAGTAGCAGCCAAGTCTGGCGGACCTAACGCCACGGCTCTCCCCACCTCTCCATTGGCACCTGCCATCCTCCGCGCACCGGTCCAGAAAAAAATTCAATTCCCGGTGATGTCCGCATACGAGGGCGAATCGGACCCGAAAGTCCACCTAGCCAAGTATGCGGACTTCATGATTTCGGTCGGCGCCACTGACTCCACCCAGTGCCGGAACTTTCCGCTGACCCTAGGGGATCGAGCTCACCGATGGTTCTCTTCACTCGCCCCGGGGTCAATCCGCTCATTTGGCCAACTCTCACGGGAGTTCCTGGCCCACTTCTCTGGGTTCGGATCCTACCTCACCCAGAAACACCGACTCGCCAACATCCACCAAGGTGAAAGTGAGACCGACCAGCAGTACCTGGAAAGGTTCGACAAAATCCTACTGGAAGGCGAGCCGATGAGTGAAGACACCAAGGTCGTCGCAGCGATGGCCGGACTCAGGAGGGGTACCGACCTCTAGAAAGAGATGCACCTCGCATGTCCCAACACTTACAGCGAATTCCGTCACAAGGCGGGGGTGTTCACGGCTAAGCAGGAGGCACTACTAAAGAAATTAGTGCCCACGAGGAAAGGAAGCCCCACGGGAAGAAGTCCGGGGGCGCCTACAAAACTCCCCAGAACTTAAAAGCCTTTGGCGAGGGAGATGAGCTCAAAGAAAAGCTCAACCAGGTCCTCACTGTCTCCGTCGACCATGTCTTCACTGCTGTCAAAGGCAAGGCCATGCTGGAAGAGCCGAGGCGAATCCGCCAGGACCGCACGAAGCTCAATCCCAACAAATTCTGTGCCTACCATCAGGCCATCGGCCACTTCACCAGCGAGTGCCGAGACCTCCTCAAGCAACTCGAGAAATTTTACGAGGAGGGGAAATTGGCCGAGTTCGTGAAGAAGACCCCAGCTAAGAGACCGAGGTTCGAGAGGAGGGCTACCTCCGATGACGAGGAGGAGGAAGCAGACCAACCTGGTCCCCATCACAGACGGAGGGCACCTCCCCAACCTCAGCAAAACATGGAGCCTACTCGAGAACTCTTAGTTCTTGAGGAAGAGATCGGAGCTACCGGAGGTCTCCAGGACGGGGGATCCTCCATATCCAGGAGAAAGAGAAGGCTGAAATCCGGGCCATAAACCAAGTCCAGGAAGGAAGCTCCGGCTCCAGGTCCATCTCACAGCTCGCTAACGAGCTGACATTTTCTTCAGCAGACCTGGAGGGGGTACTGATGCCCCACAACGACTCATTGGTGATAACCGCCAACATCATGAACGTCTGAGTTCACATGCTACTTGTGGACACCGGCGCATTCACCAACATTCTCTTCAAATCCACCTTGGATGCCTTAGGTGATTTTGAGTCGTATCTGGAACCTAGCAATGCTAGGATAGTGGGGTTCGGAGAAGCTGTAACCGTCCCCCTAGGTAGTGTTAGGTTGAGCGTTCAGCTTGTATCGGCTGAGGACCCCGAAAGGAGACTGACTAGGCTCATAGATTTCCTAGTTGTCGACCAGCAGTCCTCCTACAACGGGTTCCTTGGCCGCCCTTTTATTAATGAATTCAAAGCGGCATGTTCGACCTACTACTACTGTTTAAAATTCCCAACTCCAAAAGGTGCCGAAACTATAAAAGGTGACCAGAAAAAGGCCCGAGAGTGTTTACTCCAGGTCAAAGATGGCCGGGTCAAGAAAGTGGTGACATAAGTTCACATCCTCGAAGAGGACGTACAGATTCCTGTAGACGAGCCTAATATCCTAGACGTCATCTCGGTCGAAACTGAGATGATGGAGGTAGGCGATTTGTCAGAAATCAACCAAGGTACTGGACCTGTGTAAGACACACAACCGACACCAATGGAGGACTTGGAAGAAACCCAAGTGTTGAGACCTGCGCAGAGGTCGGTACCTGCGCAGGGACAACAGCCTACTCCCATGGAGGTAGCTGATGAGGCCCAAGGTGGGGGACCTGCGGGAGGTCAAGAACCAACACTAATGGATGTTGACCCGACTCCCCAAGTCACCACACCATCCCAAGCTGACAGACCACCGGAGGTGTTCACAGCTGACGAGCTCGCCCAAGCTGAGAGCCAACCCGATGACCTCAAACCGTGTATAGGCCACGAGCCTGCGCAGATGTCACAAGGGGAGTGGGACGAGTTCATCAGCGACCCGAGGTGGAAAAGTCAAAAGAGAAAAGCAACCCCCATGGAAGAATTGGCAGCACTCCCGGTGGACCCGGAAAGGGACTTAGAACTTTTCATCGATTCTGAGTTACCTGAATCGTACCGGTCGAGGATGGAGCTCTTCTTGATGACCAACCTGGACGTGTTTGCCTGGTCTCACGAAGACATGACGGGAATCCCGTTGGAACATGCTTGCCACAGACTTAACATAGATCCGACAAGGAGACCCGTACGCCAAAAGCGAAGAAAGTATGGACCAGACAAGTACGCGGCTCTGACTGTTGAGGTAGAGAAGTTGTTAGACAACAGGCTCATCAAGGAAGCTTTGTGTCCGCAGTGGGTTGCGAACCCCGTCCTGGTGAAGAAACACAATGGGACGTGGAGACTCTGCATTGACTTCACAGACCTGAACAAAGCATGCCTGAAGGACAACTTCCCACTACCTCACATTGACCAGCTAGTGGACAGCACTGCAGGCCATGAGATGATGACATTCATGGATGCTTTTGCGGGCTATCACCAGATAGCTCTACACCCAGATGACCAGGAACACATGGCGTTCTACACTAACAAGAACATGTATTGCTGGGAAAGGATGTCATTCGGACTCATCAACGCCGGAGCTACCTACCAAGATTGGTGAACAAAATGTTTGACCAACACATTGGCGAATCCATGGAGGTGTACGTGGACGACATAGTTGTCAAGAGTTTGAGAAAGGAGGACCACCTGGACCACCTGAAACAGACCTTCGACATACTGTACCACTACAACATGAAGTTGAACCCCAAAAAGACCAGCTTCGGCGTACACTCTGGGAAGTTCCTGGGGCACCTAGTTAGCCAGCGGGGAATTGAGGTCAACCCAACACAGGTCCAATGCATAATCGAGATGGGTATACCCGATTCCGTCCAAAAAATTCAAAGACTGACTGGGTGCATGGCAGCCCTGAACAGATTCATCTCCAAGTTCGGCGACCGAAATCGCCCATTTTTTGAGGCAATTAAGGCAAACACGCGGAGGTACAAAGAGGCGGCCAAAGCCAACAAGCTCCACCTCAAAAACCACTTCGTCTGGACAAATGAATGCCAACGAGCCTTCGAAGATATCAAAACATACCTGGCGGATACACAGGTCCTGTCAAAGCCGATACCTGGAGAAAAGCTGTACCTCTACCTGGCTGCATCGGAGGTGGCCATCAGCTCCGTCCTGGTCCGAGAGGAGGCAAAAACACACCTACCAGTGTACTACATGAGCCAAGTCTTACATGAAGCAGAGTTGCGGTACACCCTAACAGAGAAGCTGGCTTATGCACTGGTGATGAGTGTTAGAAAATTGAGGCCTTACTTCTTTGACCATCCAGTAGAGGTGCTGACAACGTTCCCACTGCGTCAAATACTACAGCGCCCAGACACTGCCGGACACCTGCTGAAATGGTCACTGGAGATCAGCCAATACGGTATAACCTACGCACCCCGAACAGCGATCAAGGGACAAGCACTTGCCGACTTCATCATCGAGCTAACTTTCCCACAAGATCCGACGAGGGGGCGTATAGCTCCGTGGCATCTCTACGTGGACGGATCATCAACTAGCATGGCAGCAGGCGCCGGTGTGGTCCTGATCAGCCCAGACAGACAAGTCTTCACCTCCGCAATTTGGTTCGACTTTTGAGCAACCAACAATGAGGTGGAGTATGAAGTGTTGATAGCAGGACTTAGGCTATCATTAGCTGTGGGGGCAACCAATCTTCAAGTTTTCGGAGATTCCCAGCTAATAATATCCCAAGTCCGGGGGGAATATGAGGCAAAAGACCAGCAGATGATGACCTACCAGAAAATAGCCGCGCATCTGATCTCGATGTTTACACAAGTTTACATCAATCAGATACCGCGGCTAGAGAACACACAAGCAGATGCTCTAGCCCGGCTAGCTACTAGCAACGGCGAAGCCGAATTCACGGAGGTTGTGATCACCACACTGAAAAACCCCTCGACGTCCGATTACAAGATAAATCAAACCTTGAGCGGGGGGCAGGAGGACAGTGAAGGTGGTGAATATTGGTGCACTCCAATCCAAAAATACCTAACATAGGAACAACACCCGTGGACACCTGGGAAGCTAGCTGGCTAATAAGGCAAGCTGCCAGATATACGCTGCTGGATGGCCAACTCTATAAACGTGGATTCTCTCTACCCCTACTCAAATGCCTAACTAGGAAGCAGGGGTCCGAAGTGTTAGAAGAAATTCACGAAGGGATTTGTGGGAGTCACGCTGGGGGGCAAGCATTGGCATATAAGACGATCAGACAGGGCTACTACTGGCCCACTCTTCGCAAAGATGCCATCAGCTTCGCTCGAAGGTGCCGAAAGTGCCAACTTTTTGCACCTAACAACCACTCCCCAGCCAACCAGCTTAAGTCGGTTTTCAGCCCATGGCCTTTCGCGAAATGGGGTATCGACTTGATCGGCCCATTTCCACCTGGCAGAGGCGGTGTAAAGTTTGCTGTCGTAGCAGTAGACTACTACACTAAGTGGGCTGAGGCCGAAGCTCTCACAACCATAACCCAAGAAAGGATGATCAGCTTCATTTGGAAAAACCTGATCTGCAGGTTTGGACTCCCGCAGTCGGTCATCACTGATAATGGAAGGCAGTTCGACGGACAGAAGTTGAGAGACTTCTGCAGTTCATGGAACATCAAGAAGCACTACTCAACTCCATATCACCCCCAGTCGAACGGCCAGGTCGAGGCGGTGAACAAGATCCTGAAACACATATTGAAGCTCCGCCTCAAAGAAAAGAAGGGGACCTGGGCAGACGAACTCCTGGAGGTCCTATGGTCTTGTAGAACTTCCTATAGGGCCAGCACCGGGGAGACCCCGTTTGCCCTGGCCTTCGGGACTGAAGCCGTTGTCCCGGTAGAAGTCCAGAACAAGACTTGGAAGGTGGTGGGGTATGATGAAGAAAAGAATGATGAAGCCTTGGCAGTAGAAAAAGATCTGATCGAAGAGACCAGAGCTTCGTAAAAAATGAAAAACGCCACCTACAAGCGCAGAGCGGAAAAATATTACAACTCTCAGGTCCGAGACCGAAAGTTCAAGGTCGGAGACCTGGTGTTAAAAAAGAAATTGATGGCCCCACCAGGTGTATTCGGTTCAAACTGGGAAGGACCATTCCGTGTCACCGCAGCCTGGCCGAACGATACCTATGATCTAGAAGACGCAGAAGGCAAAGCTTCGTCATACACCTGGAGCTCGGCACATCTAAAAAAATTCTACCAATAGACTAGAATCCTGTAATAGACTAGTCGAAGGTTTGCATCAGAAATGTCGATGGCAACCGATGTAAATTACACCGCTATGAAAAGTAAAAAAAAATTCAGAAAGATTCCCCAAGTGTTTGGACCTGTGCAGCTCGCCAACCAGACGAGCTGCACCAGGTCACCCACTGCTCCAGATAGCTCGCCGAGCCCAGCTCGCCCACATGCTCAGAAATCCTCAATGAGCAAGGACCAAGGTCCCAAACGTTGTAATTAAATAGCTCGAAGGCAAAGGCCAAAGTGCCCAAGGTCGCGAAGGTACCCTCCTTAAAGGGTTGCTAAGCACCTACTGCCATAAGTTAGAAAAATTCGCGAAAAAGATGAAAAAATGTCTAAGGCAAGGTTCATGAAACCCAATGGCCCAACGTGAATCAATCGAAGTGCAGTTCGCCGCCCTAAGTGGTCTAAGACGAACGATTCGCGGCCCTACGTGGTCTAAGACGAAGAATACGCACTCTCAAAATAGAGGTACAATTTGTAGTCGTAAGTGACGTAAAATGAACGATTCGCTTCTCAAAGTAGAATAAGACGAACAATTATGTACCAGAAAAATAAACAAGAACGAGCTATTTAGGAAATTATAACATAAAGGCGCAAATACATAAAGGAAAAGAGTTGGACAAAAAATGCTCGGCTTATATTCAAAAAGATACTTAAGAGATTTTCAAGCCAA
>JAPKLY010001569.1:0-34612 GCA_026898435.1 Prunella vulgaris | reverse complement strand
TATGAATTTAATATTATTATTTTGTTTCCAAAAATAGTATGAGCGACGTATAGTTAGACGGATGAAAATGCCAAAAAGAACAACTAATAAAACGGAGGGTGTATTTTTTCAGAATTAATTTTGGGGGACAATATGAACAGTTTTGCAGTCGATGACAGTGATGGTATCATGTTGGCAACATATAAATTTTGTGTAGTGTCCATGTATTAAGTTAACCAAATTTTAGGTATTCCCCATAAAATTAATATTTTTAATAAAATTGATAATTAACTAAAAAATGTCATTTAATTATTTTAAAACTTAAATACTAAAATTTAATTTATTATTAAAATGAAACTAATATATATATTTATATATAGTTAAAATAATTATTATTGTAGTATTTGTTAATGAAATCTCCGCAACGGAAACATTTATGTGGCTTTTAGATGCAATTTCACTAACAATCGATCAAAATCAGATTTATGGAATTGCAAAATGTTTGATTATGCAAAGATTTCGGCAGAGCTTCGCTGAGGCTAAGAAAACTTGCATTAAAATGAAAATGGGGGCCTATTTATAGGCATTTCTACAAGCAGGTGGTGGCATACACTTTGCCACGCTTCTTCAGAAGCTTACAAGTGTCCTTAACCGCTTAAACAAGATAATTATAACGGAAAATTGGCTAAAAATGGTGAAAACAGGGCTCTAGTGATCAACTTCACAATAGGCGAGCAGCTCATTGGGCAAGCAGGTGTGCTGATCGTCTAATACAATAATTACAAAACCTGCTCGCCTATTAAGCACAAATAGGCGAGCAGGTGCAGCTGCTCGCCCATTTCTCTCAGGCATAGCTGCTCGGCCATTTTTTGTTTGTTCATTGATTTTTCTTCTATTGTATCGATTCTTTATGATTTTGCCCATGTTCATCATGCTTGATTAGCCGTTTCGAGACATGTCATCCGTTATCTCCTTGATTACTTTCTTAAGCACTTGGATTAGTTTATTTCATCAATAGTTGCCCCCTAGCTCGATGTTTGTTTGAGCCTTCAGGAGAACAATAATTATCGAGCTATTTGGATCATCTGTGAAATTTCCTCGTGGTATTGTAGTAAGCAATGGCTATTCATAATCTGCAATCATTTGGAATGTGGATATAATGAAAGATCCCCGTGGCCTCGATAAAAACCTAGCCGTAAACCACCCTTGTGGATAAACCGGTCATAGGAAAAAAGAGATACCAGAGTGTACCCTCATATATTCATATCCAAATGATGTAAAATACTAAAAATAGGGTTAGTGTACATTTGAGTTGCTGAAATTGGCGAACAACAGCTTGGATTGATGTTGGCGAGTAGGTGGCGAGCAGCTCACTAGGCGAGCAGATGAGCTGCTCGCCTATTTTGAATCTGGGTAGGCGAGCAGCTGTTCCGGCGAGCAGGTGAGCTGCTCGCCTGTTCCGCAAGCTCCTCGGGCGCAGAATATGAAATGTCTTCCCTTAAATTTTGCGCGCCTCTTTTTGGATTTTTAAATAATTGCGACCCGGTCCCTGGTTAATTGCAAAGAAGAGCCTCCTCTCTTCCTATAAATATCCAAACCAAAACTCTTTTTATTCTTTTCATCATCTTCACATTTTCGACCGAATTTCGGCAAGGTTGTTCCTAAGAAAATCTTTCCGTCCTTAATGCTGTCGATTTTAAGAGCAAAGGTAGTGCACTTATTCTCAGTTTTTCATCTTCTTTCCTATTCTTCTGGTTTCTTTCCTCTGATTGCGTCAGGTCGAAGATCGATTTTGGGTGATCCGCCGCTGGAAATTCGTAGATGTTTAGGTGTTCTTCGTGGAGTCCGGATTTTGGACTTAGTTTTTTAGGTTTTGGTATTGTCCGTTGCTTACCGTACTTATTGGATTGAGTACTTGTATTTTCTAATTTGGGAGCTTCGCACTGGAAAAAATAGTGTCACCGCCGTCTCCTGGTGGTTCGCCGCCGTGCAACTCAGAGAAACGCCCTATGGTAGAATCTCCCTTACGAGACTTGTGGGATTATTCAGATTTGGTGAGAACCAGGGGCACAGGGAGCTTGGTGATCGGGACGGAGTCCCGGGAGCGAGATCGGGCAGTGCAAGAATGAAGGCGAGCAGTTGGGCTTGAAGCTGAACGAGCTGCTCGCCCGGATGTTGAAGCTCAAGGAGTTGCTTGCCAAACCAGGCGAGCAGGTGAATCTGTTTGCCTGCAAACTGAACCAGCTGCTCGCCTGGAGTCTCAAGGAGCTGCTCGCCCGGATCCTGAAGGGGGTTCTCGCCTGCCTAGGCGAGTACGTACAGCTGGTCGCCTGGATTCTCAAGAAGCTGCTCGCCTGGAGTCTGAAGGAGCTGCTCGCCAGATTAGGCGAGCAGGTGTAGTTGCTCGCCGAGTTAAACAAAGAGCTGCTCGCACACAAAGCAGAGGAGCTGCTCGCTCCGGGCAAGCAGTTGGAGCTGGTCTCTCCCAGCTTTCTGATAGAGATTTGCGAGTGGCTCGACGTGAACAGCTTGCTCAATGCGGACAACCGGCTTCTCCTCCGCCTGCTAGGAGAAGATTGCTATTAGCAGACTAACACACTAAAGAGGAAACTGATTTGGATATTCACTCAGTTATTCATGATGTTTTCGGGACCAGTTCCGCATCTCCCAATACTGAAGTTGTTCGTGAGGTCTTTGATGCTCGGGAGCAGTCTGGTGAGGTTCCAAAAGAAGTTGACCTTGACGAGGATGATGCCGGCTCCGAGCTTGGAGAAGATTTTGAGCAAGATCCCGGGCCGAGCCAATAGGAGATTTTGGATGATTTGACTCGCATTTATCAGCCTCCTGAACAATTACTTAAACAGGCGATTCCAAAGGGAGTTGCGCAGGAGATGAACTGGGTGGTATATCTGGATCGGTACCGGGATCAGTTTATTCGACCTCAACTCTCTTCCGTTCCATATGTTGATACGAGGTATACTGCCACCAAACATCAGAGCCTATTGACAGGGGATGATTTGATGGCTCTTCGGAATGAATATAGGATTCTGCTCGACATTCATCTACATGTTCCCCGTGATCGTGAGCCAGCAGATCGGCCCCCGCCGGGTTGTACTGCATTGAACATTGATATCCTTGAAGCCGGATTTCCACTTCCACTGCATCCAGTAATTGGCCAATTTCTGATGGATATTAACCTAGCAATCACCCAGATTACACCGAACGGATGGAATAATCTGTTAGGTTTCTTAACGGTGATGGGATTGGAGGGATATCCCAATCAATTGATGGCTCCCGAGATCCATTATGCCATGATGATCTCGGTTTGCAGTGAAGAAGGATATGACTACTATTATGTGAAAGCCCGGGCGGGGATGAAGATCGTGGAGTCGCTTCCGAACAAAGTGAAACGATGGAAGGATCAGTTCTTCTTCATCGATGGGGATTGGCGCGCCTCCACATCTTATACGGGTGCCCAGGAGAGAATCAGGACTCCAGAAGAATACGGGGAATTGAGATGTAGGTATCGTTCTCTGTGTGTCTTTCGTTCCCAAATTTACTAATGTAAACTTTGTTTCTTTGCAAGTCCGAGGCTTCTGAAGTGGGGACAGAAAGGCATTCTTGATTTGTTTCTCTACGCGCTCTCCAATGCTTCTTACCGCCGCGAGCAGTTTTGGACAGTGAAATATCTGTCGAGCGAACGTTGCAGACGTGCAGCTGGTTTAATCACTAGTCCGCATCACCTCGCAGCTCAAGCTCCGCTTCCTGAAGGTTGATATCGTCTACTTGCTATTACTCCTTTGATTTGTTCATTTTTTAATAGTGAGTTTTTGTGGCAGATCACGGAGTTACGATTGCGATTCCTCAGGAGTTCCACTCTTTCTGCCGACGAGTTTGAGATCTCGAATCCGTTTTAAACAGGCGCAAGATGGATCCTCCAGCAGCGTTGCTTAAGTTGTGGAAGAGGAGGGGAACCAAGCCTCCAGTGCAACGGACGGCGGTGCCACCTCCTGCGGCTCCTGCTGCTGATCCACCAGCTCGGAAGAGCCCACCTAAGAAGTCCTTCAAACATCAAGGAAATGTGGCAGTTCTTCTGCTGGCAATGAAGAGGATGCCGATCGGCAGAAGAAGAAGAGCAAAACTGCTGCTACTTCCGGATTCAGTCGCCCACTTGCCGACCCTCAATCTGGGGATCTTCGTGACCCATCTCCACCTTCTCCTCGTGAACCAGGCTTTCACCGAGATGATTCCTATCTTGGATGGGAACGAGAGGCTTGGGAATCATAAGTTTTCATCATGTCCGATCATTTTGTATTAGTATTACCTTCTTGGCTTACATAGTTGCTATTCTTTTCAGCTATCATCCGTGCGATCATCCTTTCCGTTGCGATACACTTCATCAAGCTGCTTGCTCTAGGGTGCCGAGACACATGGGGGTCATTCCTGACACGGAATTCCAGAGGGCTACTGAGCTTATTGCCCAGTGTTGGAGCAAAACGTTGGACCGCACAATCCATCAGCAAACCTTGAGTGACAACCTGCTCATGTGCTGGGTGTTTGCCAGTTATGCTGTGATCACAGCCCAACGGGCCCTGGACCAAGCAGTTGAAGTTGGTAGGGCAAGCCGTAAGGCGGAGAAAGACTGTGAGGAGAAAGAGAAGGCTTTGAAGGCGAAGGATGATGAGTTGGCCCTAGCAACTCTCAAGATCAAAAGCACTTTGGAGTCGGAGAACACTGCTCTTGAGGCCGTCAAGAAACTCCAATACGACAACCGAAACCTCAACAAGCAAGTGGTACAGGCTACTGAGGGCATTGCCCGGCTCAAAGCTGAAAATGCTGAACGATTCCCTGGACCGGGTTCTGGAATTGGAGAAGGCGAAAAGCTTCACTTCAAACCACGGTGGAGTGTATGTATCCTGAAGAGGATCTGGTGGAGCAGTTGGGTGATGCAGCTAACTTCAGATATGTCTGTGCATATTCCGAAAGTATTCGAGCGATCCGTGCCATAGAGAAAAAAGGGTCGGAGATATCTGAGATGATGATGAAGAAATTATCAGACTTCCTCCGTGCCAATCCGCCGGCCAAGTCACAGGATCTCCCCCTGGCTGATTTAGTGGAGTCGGGACTTGATTTGGGATTTCTTGGAGAGGGATATACTATCGTCCAGCCTCGATTGCGATCATAATCAGCTCCTGACGCTCCCTCAACTGCTGCGGTCGCTGAGACCTCTTTCATTGCTCAAGAAACTGCTGATGCTGCTGAAGCTTCTCCTGAAGAAGGTCGTCAGGAGAGAGAGAACGAGATCGCCATGTCCTACATCCAGACTCCTCTTGGCGATGATACAACAGTTCCAGAGGTTCCGCCATCTGTTGCTGCTGATAACACTGCCCCCGCTGCCGACTAAGGTTGTTGTTTTGCTTGCCTGATGTCTTCTCTATTTTAGACATCAGATTTGCCTTTTGCTTTACTGCTTTGTGTTGCACTTTCATTTTCTGTCTTTTCAATTCAGAATGTTGTTTGAACTTTTTACTTTCTGTTGTACTTCTTTTTCTTCAATGAAGGATGTTTTTCTGATGTACTCGTTTTGTTTTTAATGAACTCTATTGAAATGCCAATTATGTCTAATCGTTATATATCGCCTTTCGCGTCTGTTGGGTCTTTAATTCGCTTCGTTTCGCCTCTTTCTGGGCACGAGATGAACAAGACACTCGCGCTGAAATGGGCCATCAGGAAGCATTCACTTCGTCCTTGGGAGCGTATCTGCGTCCCTTTGATGGGCATGAAGCGTTGTCCCAGTATTACCGGGTACATCCACTCTGCTATCCTCCAGAGCGTATGTAACATCCTTCGGAGGGGCCTCGGATGCACACTCAAGTCCCTCTGTGTGTGGTCTTTCGGGGCTTCACGCTCGGTTCTTATTCGGGAGTAATTAGGCGTTTTAACGCCATAATCTTTCAACCAAAGAAGAGCGTTGGCATGCTTGTGCTCTTACTGGTGCAGGATGTACAGGCATTGTACAACGCCATTTTGTCTCTGCACGAGGAGCGTGCTCGACAAGCAGAGCCAGAGCTCCACCCGGAGCGTATTTCGGCCCTCTGTAGCCACTCGTTAGTTAGGCGATTTCAATTAGACTGCGACTTTCTAAAAAAAGACCGTCTATAGCATTCATAATCTGTTCTAAATCAAAATGTACATTTACATCCTTTACTGATAAAATTTCATCAAGTGAGCAGCATTCCACGTGTATGAAGATGATACCCCGTCCAGGTCTTCCAATTCGCAAGTTCCATTTGACCAACATGAAGATGATACCCCGTCCAGGTCCTTCCTAGCCTGGTCCAAAAGTTTCGGGTGGAGTGGATAAGATTTTTTGCAAGACTAGATCTCCTTCTTGGAAACTTCTGGCCTTGACTCGCGAATTGTAATACCGGGTAGCGTACTACTTGTATGCTGCATTACGTACTTCTGCCGCCGTCCGCTTTTCTTCCAGGAAATCTTTCTCGATCGCGATGGCTTCATCATTTTCTTTCTCATCGTACATACAAACTCGCCATGTTGGATTTTGCAGTTCAACTGGTACCATTGCTTCAACACCGTATGCCATTGCAAATGGAGTTTCGTCCGCACTTGTTCTGAATGACGTGCGGTATGACCACAACACTTCCGGGAGTTCTTCCGACCAACTTCCTTTTTTCTCCGTCAGGCGAAGTTTCAACGTTCGCTTGATAATTTTGTTGATAGCTTCGACCTGACCGTTGGACTGTGGGTGATATGGGGTCGAGTAATACTTCTTAATTCCCCAAGTATTACAAAACTCTCGAACTTTCTTTCCGTCGAATTGTGACCCATTGTCAGTTACGATCGATCGAGGTAAGCCGAATCTACAGATCACATTTTTCTAAATAAAATTGATCATCTTCTCATGAGTGACTGTCACCAGCGACTCGGCTTCGGCCCATTTGGTGAAGTAATCCACGACAACCACTGCGAACCTCACACTTCCTTTCCCAGGTGGGAATGGTCCGATGATGTCGATACCCCACTTAGCGAACGACCAAGGACCATAGACTGCTTTCATCTCTTGTGGAGGAACATGAATGTTAGCAGCGAACACTTGGCATTTGCGACACTTTTTCACAAATGAAATAACATTTTCTTTCAGGGTAGGCCAGTAATACCATTGCCTCATGGTTTTGTGTGCCAGTGCTCGTCCTGCAACATGACTTCCACATATTCCCTCGTGGATTTCATCGAGAATTTTCCATCCATGCTTTCTTGAAACACATTTGAGTAGGGGTGATGAAAACCCTCTCTTGTATAAATGGCCGTCGATCATTACGTAACTTGCTGCTTGCTTAACCAAACGAACTGCCGCCCAAGGATCTTCAGGCCGTTCTCTCGTGGTTAGATACCTTCTCAAACTTGTCCTCCAGTCGTCATCTTCCTCATCCATTTCCTGCCCCCCATTCAATGTTTGATTCATTTGATAATCAAAGGTTGAAGGATTATCAAGTCGAGTGATGACAACTTCTGTTATCTCGGTTGCCCCCTGGCTGGATGCCAATCGGGCTAAGGCGTCTACTTGAGTGTTCTCAAGTCGAGGTATCTGTTCAATGTATGCTTGCTGAAACATTGATATAAGATGAGCCACTGTCTTGTGGTATAGAATCATGTGTTCGTCTTTGACTTTGAATTCCCATCGGACTTGAGAAACTATGAGTTGTGAATCGCTGAAAATCTCTACTCTCTTAACCCCGATTGCCAATGCAAGCCTGAGTCCGGCAATCAATGCCTCGTACTCAGCTTCATTATTGGTTGCCAGGAAAGAAAATCTTATTGCCGACGTGAACACCTGTCGGTCTGGACTTATTAACACCACTTCTGCCCCCGATGCCAAGTTGGTAGATGAACCGTCTACATACAGGTGCCACAGATGTTTGAGATCCCTTGTCAGTTCAGATGGATAGGTTAGCTTTACAATGAAGTCAGCCAGAGCTTGTCCCTTGATCGCCGTTCTCGTTGCGTACGTGATGCTAAATTGGCTGATTTCCAGTGACCATTTTAGCAATCTTCCCGCAGTATCAGTGCGATGTAGAATCTGCTGTAGTGGGAACGTCGTGAGTACTTCGACCTGATGATCGTAGAAGTACGACCGCAATTTGCGTGTGCTCATGAGCAGTGCATATGCCAGTTTCTCCGTCGGAGAATACCAGACTTCAGCTTCATGTAAAGCTTGACTAACATAGTAGATCGGGGAATGAAACTTGCCTTCGGTGTATACTAGCTATGAACTTATTGCTACCTCTGATGCAGCGAGGTAGAGGTAGAGTTTTTCTCCAGGAATTGGTTTGGATAAAATTTGTGTATTGCCCAGATATTCCTTGATCTGCTCGAACGCTATCTGGCAATCTCTTGTCCACACAATTATCCTTCTTCTTCATGGCCTCGAAGAATGACCGACATTTATCTCTAGAACGCGAGATAAAACGATTTAATGCAGCTAAACATCCTGTAAGACGTTGAACTTTTCGAACGGAATCATGAGGCTTCATATCGATTATTGCTTTGACTTTAGTTGGATTCACCTCAATTCCGCGCTGACTGACCAGATGTCGCAGGAACTTGCCCGAATGAATTCTAAAACTGCTTTTCTTTGGGTTAAGTTTCATGTTGTAGGCGCGGAGGATTTAGAATGTTTGAGAGAGGTGCTCAAGGTGGTCTTCCTTGTGCAAACTTTTCACAACAATATCGTCCATATAAACTTCGATCCAGCGGCCGATATGTTCGTCAAACATTTTGTTCACCAATCTCTGGTAGGTGGCTCCAGCATTGATCAAACCAAATGGCATCCTATCCCAACAATAGAGGTTCTTGTTGGTATAGAATGCGATATGCTCCTGATCATTAGGATGTAGTGCAATCTGATGATACCCTGTAAAGGCATCCATGAAGGTCATGAGCTCGTGCCTTGCAGTGTTATCAACCAGATGATCGATGTGGGAGAGTGGAAAGTTGTCCTTTGGACAGGCATCATTCAGATCTGTGAAGTCAATACAGAGTCTCCATGTGCCGTTGTGTTTACGAACAAGGACAGGGTTCGCAATCCCTTGGGGGCACAAGGCTTTGTGTATCAACTTATTGTCCAGCAACTTCTTGACCTCAGTTGTTAGTGCTTCTTACTTCTCGGGTCCAAACTTTCGTCTCTTTTGGCAAATTGGTCTGCGTGCTGGATCAATATTGAGCCGATGACAGGTGTGTTCTGTCGGAATGCCTGTCATATCTGAATGAGACCATGCGAAAACGTCTAGATTATTTTTAAAAAAAAGTAATCATTCTTGATCTGAACGGTTCAGGTAGTTCAGATCCGATGAAGAGCTCCAGATCTTCTTTGTCTAGATAAGCCTGGACAGATGTTATCTCTTCCATTGGTGTGGCACGCTTTCGCTTTTCTTTCCACCTTGGATCTAGAATAGGTTCATCCACGTTTAATTCATCTTCAATCTCCATCGGTTCACAGTCGAGCCTAGGTTTGAAATCTTGGCTGAGTAGGCATTCATCTGGGCGTACGCCTCTGAGATGCCCCCTCAGGCTCTGATTCCCCTAGAACTTGTACATCATGATTGGGTGCACTCTCTAGTACGGGAACTGGGTTATCAGCCTCCATTGGTTCCGCTTCTGCTTGGGTAGCACTCAATGTCTCAGGTTCCAGTTCAACGTGTGGGGGAGGACTTTAGATCGTGTGTATGTAAGTGACCGATGGCGCGTTCTGAAGTAAACATTTACGGGCTTTCTTTTGATCGCCCTTTATTGTGCCAGCTCCATTTGGTGTCGGGAATTTAATACAGTAGTAGTAAGTAGAACAGGCTGCTTTAAATTCATGCAAAAAAGGTCGACCGAGGAACCCGTTATAAGAGGATGGCTGGTCTACAACGAGAAAGTCTACTTGCCTTGTCATCTTCCTATTGGGATCGTCGGCCGAAATAAGTTCAACAGACAGACGTATGGTACCCAGGGGAATAGTAACTGCATCCCCAAATCCTATAATCCTGTGATTACAATTCTCAATGTAGGATTCGTAGTCCCTTATCTAGTCTAAAGTACTCTTGAACAAAATGTTCTTGTTTGCTCCAGTGTCGACCAGCAGTCTGTGAACTCGTGCATTCATGATGTTTGCACTTATGACCAGGGAATCGTTGTGTGGGGTCATGATTCCTTCCAAGTCCTTCTGTGAAAAAGTCAGCTCTGCAGTGGGCTTGGTAGAGGGTCCTGCCTCGGTTTCCTTTATCTGGTCGATAGCGCGCAACTCAGCTTTCTTTTACCTCTTCGATGGGGGTGGCCTTCCATCTGTACAACCTCCGGCTCGGCCAACCTCAGGTTCTAAAACAAAAACATCCCGCACTGGACCTGGCGGGGGAAGTAGGGCTTGCTGTTCTTGCCAGCATCTAGGACCGGCACCTCCTTCGTTCTCATTCTCGCTGTTCTCCTCATTCGCCCTCTGATCGGGCACACGTGGTCTTTTTCCTGGTGGTCTCTTGACAAACTCCGACAACTTTCCTTCCTTGTAAAACCTCCATAATTATCTCAACAAATCTTGGCATTCACTCGTCAAATGCCCCGTTACCTGATGATAGGCGCAATATTTATTCCTGTTTGTCCTCTATGGATCCACTTTGAGCTTTCTGGCTGGTAGCAACTCTCCAGTTCTCTTGACCGCATTGAAAAGCTGGTCAATGGACACGGTCATAACTTGGTTTAGTCTTTCCGCCAACTCGGTTCCCTCGAATGATTCAAATTTCTGGGGGTTTGATATCTTACCCCACTTCTCTTGACTGTGGTTTCTGCCTTTGGTGCTTCCTTGCCTTCACCTAGGGATTTCCGTAATGCTTCTTGCATGACCACATAAACTCCGGCCTTGTTCCGAAACTCTGCATAAGTCTTCGGACACGCAAGTTACATTTCATTCCATAGATCCGAACCTTTCTTCAATCCTGCCATCGTGGTAATTACCTTGGTATCCTCACTGACTGGCTCTCCGTCCAACAAAATCTTGTCGAACCGTTCAAGGAATTGCTGATCAGATTCCTCCAGTTCCTGGGCGAGATTCGCCAGTCTGTGCTTCTGGGTAAAACAGGATGCTGCTCCAGAAAAGTGTAGTAAAAACTCTCGGCTCAATTGCATGAAAGAAGTGATCGATGTAGGGGGCATCATGGTGAACCAACAGTGTGTGTGATCCCCAAGTGTGAGAGGAAAGTTTCTACACTGGGCCACATCAGACCCCCCACAGAGATCATGTAATCGGTAAACTTGGATACATGCACCTTTGGGTCTGAAGTCCCTTCATACAAAGTGGAAGCCGGGAACTGAATCTTCAGCTGAACAGGTGCCGAAAGTATTGCTGTTGACAGGGGTGAAACTGGGATCTGTATCGCCGGGCTACCTTCCGGGTGTAACGAGACTTTGACCTGTAGGTCTTCGATTGCCTTTTTCATCGATCGTAAGATCTCATCTGAAGCCTCTACACCTCGATGGGGTGGCCATTCCTTTCGCTCTAGGCGAGGGGAGCCGGATACCCGGTCACTCGGGTGTGACCTCGCTGGGATCAATACTGGCCTTGTGTACGCCTTCAGGGCCAAGCCTCTCCGCCGCCGGCCAACGTAGTCTTTCACGGACTGTATGCTGCCTTCTCTGATCTACCTCTGGTACTCGACTTGGTCTCCCTTGATCTATCTCTGGTACCCTGCTCGGTCTTCTCTGGTCCACTTCTGGTGCTCTACTTGGAGGTCGATAAGCCGACATAGGCTGGCCATGCGACCTGTACTCCCGTCGCTCCAGAGGTCTGCTGTGTGGAGTTCCATGACTCGATTCGTCCATCACGCTTCGTGCTCTTGCTCCTTGTGGGCCCAAACGGTCTGCCATCCTTGGCCCCAAATGGTCCGTCACCTTTTGCTTTACACGTTCCTCACGCCTTCTTCTATGTTCACTGTCAGCCTCGATCTCTAGTGGACGCTGATTGACCTGTTGAAGAACAGGCCTCTGATCAGGTCTTGTACCAGAGGGTCCGGTTGCACCTTGCTGTTGTTCTTTCAATACTCTGCAGAGGGCTGTCACTCGTGAAAAGTCTTCAGGATTTTGCAAGAATGGGAGCAGTTCAGATAATCCTTGCATATAGTTATGTCCCACTTGAGCTGCCGGAACTCCAGTTGGTTCGGCTTGTTGTCGATTTCCTACAACACCCTGAATTATTGTTGAGTGTTTAGGTACCGGGGTCCTTTGATTTGGCTGATCGTTGTTCCTCCTGTGAGATGTCATCCTTGGTTGTGATACCTCCCTCGACATTTTACGTAATGTCAGGTGCTTTCCACAAAGCAGGTTAAGCTGTTACTTTGTCAAATAAATAGCTGGGCGAACAGGTGAAATGGGCGAACAGGTGAAAGTGGCGAGCAGGGGCACTGGCGAGCATGTGAGTTGAGCAGGTGAAAATAGGCGACCAGGTGAGATCAGACGACCAAGTGAAACAGGAGACCAGGTGAACCAGGCGAAAAAGTGGAAAAACAGGCGACCAGGTGGGTTTTCTTCAAGCCTTCAAGCGAACAGCTTGTGTTCCTTCAAACCTTCAAGCGAGCAGGTTGCGTTCCTTCAAGTATTCAAGCGAGCAGGTTGTAAATTTTCATCCAGGATCCAAATTTTGTAGTTTCCACTTCAAAATCCCACAAAATCCAGCAACCATAGGTTCAAGCACCCCCCTTCTAGCGCCAAATTGTTACTCAAATCTCTGCAATGGAAACATTTATGTGGCTTTTAGATGCAGTTTCACTAACAATCGATTAAAATTAGATTTATGGAACTGCAAAATGTTTGATTATGCAAACATTTCGACAGAGCTTCGCTAAGGCTAACAAAACTTGCATTAAAATGAAAATGGGGGCCTATTTATAGGCATTTCTACAAGTATGTGGTGGCATACACTTTGCCACGCTTCTTCAGAAGCTTACAAGTGTCCCTAACCGCTTAAACAAGATAATTATAACGGAAAATTGGCTAAAAATGGTGAAAACAGGGCTCTAGTGAT
The DNA here is from genome assembly GCA_026898435.1 of Prunella vulgaris. Classification (NCBI taxonomy): domain Eukaryota; kingdom Viridiplantae; phylum Streptophyta; class Magnoliopsida; order Lamiales; family Lamiaceae; genus Prunella; species Prunella vulgaris. Next base: position 21,564 of record JAPKLY010001569.1, on the reverse strand, counting down.
CAACTTCACAATAGGCGAGCAGCTCATTAGGCGAGAAGGTGAGCTGATCGCCTAATACAATAATTACAAAACCTGCTCGCCTATTAAGCACAAATAGGCTAGTAGGTGCAGCTGCTTACCCATTTCTCTCTGGCATAGCTGCTCGGCCATTTCTTGTTTGTTCATTGACTTTTCTTCGATTGTATCGATTCTTCATGATTTTGCCCATGTTGATCATGCTTGATTAGCCATTTTGGGACAGGTCATCCGTTATCTCCTTGATTACTTTCTTAAGCACTTGGATTAGTTTATTTCATCAATAGTATTTTTTAAATGTATATAATTGTCATACATAATTACCAAATGCTATTAACTATATTATTGCAAATGCATGTGCGTATATATAATTTTCTATGAGATGACATGTGAGAATGAAAGCATAATGAATTGATACATAATCAAAATGCATAAAAATTTTACACATAATAAAAAAAATACTTTCTATTAATATATAGAGGAATAAGTGGGTGCATGCGTTTTAAGAGATAAAGTGACAAGTGTATACATATTATTTTATATAGCCTTTAAAATAATTAATTAGTTTATTGGATGTGTGTACTACAAACAAGAGTGGGTGTATATAAGTTGCACATATACTTTTTCTTTTTTCAAATCATAAAAATACCAAAAGATTTTTCAAATAAAAATGAGGAGTGGTAGCACATATACTATATTCACTTGGTCCTTTTATAAGTTGCTCATTGCTTTTTTATTCTAATGTTTAAAAATATATAAAAATATTGATATAGTACAGATAATGTGATGCGGAGAGAAATATATTAGAAAAAATGGAGAAAAATGAGTCTTAGAGAAATTTATGAATATAATATTATTATTTTGTTTAAAAAAATAGTATGAGCGACGTATAGTGAGACAGATGAAAATGACAAAAAGAAAAACTAATAAAACGAAGTGAGTATGGTTAGTACCTTGGTTTAGATTTTGATGTATGCAAAACAATGTGTTTAAATTTGATGAATTAATCTAACACTTGTTCTAAGGAAATTGGTGTTTGAAACATATAGTTGTAAGAGAAGTCTACAGCTGTGTATTTGATCAATTTACAGCTGAGACATGACCCTATAGCTGTAAGGTTTCTCTACAGCCAATTTTGGAAATTGACAGGACTCTACAGCTACAAGGTTTGAAAGACTCTACAGCTGCAAAGAACCGTCTGAAGATGGTACAAGTCAGAGATTAATTGAAGACTAATGAAGACCCTTAAGCACTATTAGTGTAGCTCTCAAGCACTCACTAAACTGTACTTAAGTGGAGATTATTATCAAAAGAAATTGGTGGATAATGAAGATTAGTTACAAGAGGCCAGAATTCTAAGAGAAAGGACATAGTACAATCAGTACTATTCAGTGTGAAGGAGGAGGACCATTTCACACATGCCAAATAGAGAGAGGAGCTTTATCCGGATTTCAAATTTGAATTTCCAACGGATAAGTCACACCACTCAATCTATAAATAGAAGAAGTCCTCAGAGGAAGCAACAACAACAACCCTGGACATACAAGCATTCATTCTAAGCAAATCTACAGTCAGCATATTATGAGAAAGAGAGCTTTTCTTGTTTTAATCTTTGTGATTCATAGGATAGTTGGTTAGGATTTTTCTTAGTAAGAATCACACCTTTTGTTGTTGTTCCCTCACCCATTTTATTTGTATACTTAGTGTAGATATCTCTTTGTGAGGTTTGTAAAACTCTTTGTGAGTTGTTATTCTGAGTGAATAGGATAGTATCTCTTTTTAGAATAGGAATCTGAGTGAACCTAGTTCTAAGGGGGAAACTATTTGTACTGATCTTTGTGATCACTTCTTAGTGAATTTGGCACCTGAGTGGTGTAACAGTGGATGTAGGTTGTCTCTTTATAGACACTGAACCACTATAAATCTGGTCTTTTATTTTCTGTTATTTAATTTCTTGTATTGCATATTTAATTTCCTTGTTACATTCATCATTATTTTGAAGATTGAAGTGCATAAAACTTTGTGTTCTTCACAAAGAAAAACAGACTCTACAGCTGTAGACTTCTCTAAGTCACTCAGCTATTAAGTTGTGTTTATATTGTTTTTCATTAACACTAACTTTATTCCGCTGTACATTAGAAGTTTTCTCAATACAATTTCAATTGTGAGAAACTCTCTGATAAATTCTGTCTACAAGTGATTGTTTATTTTGCAAGTTTTTTAACTCTGCAGCTGTAGACTTGTGAATCTATAGTTGTAACCTTTGTGGTCCAGTTTCTAAAACTCTTGTAGACTTGTTGATTTAAAACTTTAAAAAGGTTATTGTAAGGTTCTAGAATCTATCCTTTTGAAAAGTTTGAAAATTTTGATTTTAGACTTAAGGTCTATTCACCCCCCCTCTAGACCTTGACCATTTTAAGGGACCACCAAGTGGTATCAGAGCAGTTGACTTGCAACTGCTTTGATCAGTACCTAGCTAGATCCTTTTTGGTTTTTGAAAAACACATCTGCATACTTGCATGGCTCCTAAAATGGTTAAATCCAAAGTTCCAATGTTCTCTGCTGAGGACTATGATGCATGGAAAATTAGAATGCAAGCTCATTTGTCTATAATCAATTATGAGATGTGGTCTATAATAGAAGATGGCCCTATACCCATCACAAAGGTCAATACTGCAGCTGATCAGTCAACTGGACTAGCTCAGATTATCCCCAAACCCAGAAGGGAATGGACTGAGGATGACAGGAGAAGGTCCAACTTAGACAATGTTGCAAAGAACACTATTTATCATTCACTTGATAAAATTATGTTTAGCAAGATCAAAAACTACAAAACTGCAAAGGATATATGGGAAAAGTTGGAAATAATTTGTGAAGGAACTGAACAAATCAAAGAAAACAAACTCATGATAGCAGTTCAAAAGTTTGAGAACTTCAAGATGAAATCCAGTGAAACTCTTGAAACGTTTGAGTCAAGATTCATTGAAATCCTCAATGAGTTAGATTCACTTGGTAAAGAGTACTCACAAAGGGAAATGAACATGAAGGTTCTCAGAGGCTTACCTACTGAATGGGACATGAAGGTCATTGCTATGAGAAAATCAAAGGATTTATCTAAGATATCAACCTTTGAACTCTTTTCAGACCTCAAAGCTTATGAATTTGACATAAGCAGGAGAAAAGAACCTGACAGTAGTAAGGTTACAGCTCTAATGGCTGACAACCCTACAGCTACAAGTTCTGATGATGAAGACTTGGCTCTTTTCATAAAGCAGCTCAAGAAATTTGGAAAATGGACCAAGAAGAAGCAGTTCACTCCTAAGGAAGATGGTAAGGTGAAATCTACAGCACCTAACTCAACTTACTTGTGTTATAACTGCAGAAAGCCAGGACATTACATCAAGGATTGTCCATACCCCAAAGCTGAAAAGTACACTGATGAAGAAAAGAGACTCAGGAGAGATAAGAAGAAAAAGTTTGACAAGGAGAGAATTAGAGCACTACTTTATGAGTTTGATAAAAACCAGGAAGACTGTCCCTCTTCTTCTCAAAAGTCAACTGCAGATTTAGAAGACTCTGACTCTACAGGTTCAGATGAAGAAGCCCTAGTTTGTCTTATGGCTAAAGATGAAGAGGTATGCTCATCATCATCATGTTATATTACAGAAAAGGACTTGATGAGTCTGCAGTAGGTGAATCTACAGCTGTAGAAAACAATGATCAAGGATTAGAACCTGTGTCAGATTTGATTTGGTTGAAAGATCACCCCCCTGAGCATGTAATTGGAAATCCATCAGATGCTGTAAGAACCAGAAGACAAATCCATGAGGCAATGTTTGCTACATTTCTTTCATCTTCAGAACCTAATGATATTCATGAAGCACTGCAAGATGTCAATTGGATTATTGCAATGCAAGAAGAATTGAATGGTTTTGAGAGAAATCAAGTACGGGAACTTGTTCCAAGACCTAGGAATCACAAAGTGATTGGAACTAGGTGGGTTTTCAAGAATAAACTTGATGAACATGGAATTGTAACCAGAAATAAACCAAGGTTAGTAGCTCAAGGCTATTGTCAATCTGAAGGCATAGATTTTGATGAATCATTTGCCCCAGTTGCAAGATTAGAAGCTATAAGAATCTTTCTAGCCTATGCTGCACATATGAACTTTACAGTCTATCAAATGGATGTAAAGAGTGCATTTCTAAATGGTTTACTTTCAGAGGAAGTGTATGTTGAACAACCACCAGGATTTGAGGAATCTACAGCTGAAGATATGGTTTATAAGCTTAGAAAAGCCCTTTATGGCCTTAAACAAGCACCAAGAGCATGGCATGATACCCTTTGTGATCATTTGATCAAAAATGGATTCAAAAAGGGAATGGTTGACAAAACCTTATTCAGATTGCAACATGAGAATGATATTTTGCTTGTCCAAATTTATGTTGATGACATAATCTTTGGCTCAACCAATGAGGAATTATGAAAAAAAATTCTCTAAGCTCATGACTGAGAAATTTGAAATGAGCATGATGGGAAATCTGAATTTCTTTTTGGGATTACAAGTTAAGCCAATGAAAGATGGAATTTTCATCAATCAAGCTAAGTATACTCAAGATCTTACAAAGAGATTTGGAATGGATAATTCAAGGCCTACCAATATACCTATGACACCTTCTGTGAGTTTTGACAAAGATGAGAATGGCAAAAGTGTTGATGTAACCAAATATAGGAGACTAATTGGATCATTGCTATACCTTACAGCTAGCAGACCTGATATCATGTTTGCAGTAAGTGTATGTGCTAGATTCCAAGTGAATCCTAAGGAATCACACTTAAATGCTGTAAAGAAGATTATCAAGTATGTCAAATCAACACAAAATCTAGGATTATGGTATCCTAAAGAAGGAGGAATTGAACTCATTAGGTATTGTTGGTCCCGAAACGAGTATAATCAGTGTATGGGGGGGGGAATACACTGATGTCAGATTTTTCTGACAGACTCAGAAAAATGCTCTAACACTCTCAGTCAGGATTTCCTGAATTACTCAGTACGCTGAAGGTCCACAGGGGCAGCAGGGACAGTTCAATAATGAGTCAGATAAGCTGAGTGTGAGTAAAGTGCTCGGAAGCTCAGTAGAGATAACAAACCTACTAACTGCTCGGAAGCTAGTCAGTTGGACTACTATCTCAGTGAGCTAGAGTACGTGCGGAAAGTGAGCCCTTTAGTATCTACTCGTTTTAGTTTCTGAAAACATTTTCTCTGAGTTTGCTTAGTAAACTGGTGGTTAAGGCTGAGTGCACAATATTAAGATTCAGGATGATTGATTCAGTCCTGAATGTAAGAACAATGCAGAATGTTCAGTTTAGTATGATGTCAGTTATGATCCTGAACAGAACAGTAAATCAGCACACAAGGATCTTTTTAACGTGGTTCGGAGATAACCAACTCCTACCTCCACGGCCTGATTTAACAAGAAGCTATCCTCAAAACCCTGAGGATAGGTACTTGGTTTTTACGTGCCAAGGGACACGAATAGCCAACTTCCTCTCTTAGGAACTGACCCCTGGGCGTTTTACAAGTCCCAGTCCTTCTAACCAACCAATCTCACACCCTGAGTGGTTTGGTATTCTTGGTTTCCAACCAGGATAGCTCTAGCAGTACAAAATAATGCTAAATTGTAGGATCGGTAGCGCTGAGTAGAACTGATGTACTATCCTCGCAAACCAACACGGGTCTTTTCTAGCGTGCTTATGTCCTCACTCGCACACACCCTGAGAACTTCCCAGGGGGTCACCCATCATGAAATTGCTCCAAGCCAAGCACACTTAACTTTAGAGTTCTTTCACAATGGGCACCAGAAAAGAAGATGCACCTTGTTGGTATGAGCAGTACAATCAATTCCTTTAAACCCAATATCTAGCTTCAGCGCCACGGGCGGCAAGCAACTTTGCCTTTAATCGAGCGAACGAGTGGACTTGAGCGCAGCTCGCCTCCAAGGCAGGGACTGCTAGGATTTCTCCCAACAATCCCCCCTAGCAGTAGCCTGACTTGAAGCTAAACATACCACTATTTGCACCATGGGGACTCGAACCCGTGACCTGTGCTCTGATACCAATTGTAGGATCGGTAGCGCTGAGTAGAACTGATGTACTATCCTCGCAAACCAACACGGATCTTTTCTAGCGTGCTTATGTCCTCACTTGCACACACCCTGAGAACTTCCCAGGGGGTCACCCATCATGAAATTGCTCCAAGCTAAGCACGCTTAACTTTAGAGTTCTTTCACAATGGGCACCAGAAAAGAAGATGCACCTTGTTGGTATGAGTAGTACAATCAATTCCTTTAAACCCAATATCTAGCTTCAGCGCCACGGGCGGCACGCAACTATGCCTTTAATCGAGCGAACGAGTGGACTTGAGCGCAGCTCGCCTCCAAGGCAGGGACTGCTAGGATTTCTCCCAACATAAATATTAGAGCTATCAATCTCAGCAAATACAGAGAGAATCCTACTACCGCACTAGGGAAATTTAATTGCAGAGTGTTGCTTATAGTATGCTTTGAGTGCTTGGATTCTTGAGAGCTTTCGCTTGAAAATTTCCCGTTAGCCTTGAATGGGTGCAAGACTCTCCATATTTATAGGTAAGATTCAAATAGATCCGTTGGAGGAGATCAAATCGAATCTTTCCTATTTTAGGGTGGTTGCAGCCTAGAAGTACTGTTTGACCTAATCGCCATGCTTAATCTGGCAAGATTGTCCCTCCACCTGCAACTCTGAGACACATTAAATGTAGTATTAAATGTTGCGCAGACTTCGTACATACGTGTCGAAAGATCATTGGCTTTCCGTTCTAACGGCTAGTTGACTTTCAGACATTTGTCCTTCCTCGTACATGCAATACTTTGAGTCTCTTGTAAATAACTCAGCCTGAATGTTTGTCTCATTGGAGTCTTACTGACATTCTCTTTGTCTCTTGTCCCATAGCATAAATAACCTTTTTGCTTTGGACTTACATGATTCAGGTAAACTGAACCAACGCCTGAGTCAGGTCTTATGTGCATTCAGCACACACTGATAGGTTATTCAGCCTAGTAAGTGTAACCTTTTTGCTTTGGACTTACATGAGTCAGATAAACTGACTCAAGGCCTAAGTCAGGTCTTATGTGCATTCAGCACAGCCTGATAGGTTATACTTACTCTTCACTGACTAAGTTCTGTCCTGAGTATGCTTAGAGTACTCAGTAGAAACATCAGCCAATGGTACATCAGGATTGTCTTCAGGACAGATTATCAGGCCTCGTTCTTCAGCTTCAGTTCAGGCAATCTTCAGCAAGACTGACTCTGACTTCTTCAGGATGGATTGCACATCAGACTTCAGTAAATTGGGTCGACTCCAATATTCTTCAGTCTTCTGCATGTTCCCCCTGAACTGAATTCCTAACCAGACTATCCTGAACTCGACAAACCTGAACAACTGTACTTAGGCAAATTCATCAGGGGTTTTGGGATCTAATCAAAATACTCAGATTGTCCCAACAATTTCCCCCTTTTTGATGATGCCAAAACCCTTAAGCAAATTCCTATTCATCTATACAATCAACTGACTTAGTCAGTGAAATAGGTTCAGTACCTTCTGACAAACTAGGCACTTAGTCTATAAGATGAAAACAAGGAATGAGTTATTACAGTTCTTGATAAGGATACAAAAAAGTAAATTCAGGAGTCAACAAGAAATTGTACTCAGGAAGATGAAATAACTTCATTGATTGATTAAGAGGTACAGTTATCCTGAAGCTATTAAAATTCCTAAACAACTATTTCCTTATCTAATCTTCATCCTTATTCCAAGCAGCTTGAGGAATTTCATACATCTCCAAGACTCGATTCAGGACCTGCTTCATCCTGTTCCGATCACCAACAGCCCCGACAGCGCGTCCTACTCTGACGACTTCTTCAGATATTGCTTTCCGGTCCAGTTGCTTGGAGTTCCTGAAGAGTGGAGGAGGATACTTAATGAATTCCGGAGGAGCGATCTCTACACCTTCAGTGTCAGCATGTTTGATTATTTCAGCCCAGAGATCCGGATGCTCCTGTGCCATCCAGTGATGGAGTATGACGTCTTTGTCTTCAGATTGATCGTCCCATAACCCCAACACATAGAATAGATAAGCCCATCTATTCCGGATCGGAATCCATACCTCCAACATCTCTATCGGTATGAAGTCCTCAACAAACTGAAGTGGAGAAGGACTTTGACCTGGATTGATCACCATCTTCCTCTGAGTATTTGTTCGAGATCCAGAAGGCACAATTTTCTTCTTTTGAACCTGCGAAGTCAGATACTCATTGGACTCTTTTAATCGTTGGATTTGACTGAGCAGCGAAATCTCCTTCATCTTCGCTATCTTCTCCGCCTAAGTCATCACCATCTTCTTCTGAGTGATCATCCCAGGGTGCATTTGTTCCTCCATCTCCTTATACTACGGTTCCAGAGCGGGATCCTCAGAGGGCCTCAACCTCTTCGGATCTGAACCTTCAGCAGCTTCGATGGCAGCTACGGACCTAGTCCTTTTTCTGTCCGCAGCTTTCAGTTTAGGGGGAAAGATCTTCTTCTTGGCTTTCCCAGCAGCTATTTGCTTCTTCCCTTCCCCCTTTTTGGCATCATCGTCGTTGATTCGGCCAACGACCTCGTTTACTGACTCCGCCAATAAGGTGAATTGACTGTCCATCTCAGTCTGCTTCGCCTGGAGTTGCCCTATTTATCCTGCCACTCCTCTCAGATCAACACTGAGCGTATCAACAGCTGAATTATGTTCATCCTTCAGCCGTGCTTCGAAGCTTGTCATTCGGTTGTCTAGGGCAGAGGCAATCTCCATTTTCTCCTGTGCGGACATTTCACTCAGCAACTCCTCCTTCAGTTCAGCCTTCAGCTTGGCCAGCTTTTCATCAACCAGTTGATCAATCCTCTCATGCAGTTGTTGATCAAGAAACGTGGCAAGCTTGTTCTCCTGCTGAGTTTGCGCATTAGAGACCATTTGATTGCAGCTTTGAATGGCGCCTTTTGCTTGCTCAGTAATAACAGTGAGATCTACTGAGTGTTGTGTCCGAACTCTCCAAGAAGGTCGATTGCAGCATGCATATCCGAACCCATCTCGTTCAGGTCTCGATCCAGCCTATTCATCTTCTTATTCAGCACTTCAGAATTTGAACCAACCCAGCTTGTTTTTCGCTCGAAGAGGATTACCCTTCTGTGAAGATTGGCAAGAGCTCGTTAGGAGTTCTGAACATATAGTGACTCTGGGGTGATCCATTTTCCTTTGACTCAGATCAGACCTGTTGGACCCTCTCCTGAAGCCTCCGCAGTCCCGGGTCCCAGGAGTGCTTCATCGGCCGGTGCACTGACCCCTTCAGTGCCACCTTGCTGAATGTCATCAGCAATCACAACTACCTTCTTCTCAGCTTCCTTCTCTTCCTCCATTCTTTCAGGCTCTGGCTCAGGATAGATGCATCGGACAGTTTTGATGAAGTCTGCCATGTTGATCAGATAATGCAAGGAATTTACCTCAAAGTGATCAAAGAGATCAGCTTCAGATTCAGCCATTTTGTCCCATCCTCTCGACTCTCTGAGCTGACTTAGTTCAGGTCAGGTGGCATTCCTGATCATGGCATAGGTGCGAAGTTGCACAACAGCCTCCTTCTGAGCATTTGAGAGGTCAGGAAACCTCTTTTCCACCATCTCCGCAGCCGTTCCCCTTGCCACTATCTCAAAGTCTGGCAATGTGTTCTCATCAGGTGCAGGGAATGGCCATGGAACCTCAGCCTGAACTGCTTCAGAAACCTTCTTCTGAACTCCTTCTTCCTGAGCAGGTTCCCCCTGATCCTCACCAGAGTGGGCTTCCAAACCCTGATAAGTTGATGCAATGTCGAGGATCGGTGTATTTGGATCAGAGGGTGCAACATCCGGAATGGCAGAGATAGGGGCAATTTCAAGAGCAGCCAAAGCTGATTCCCTCTCCGGAGTTGCATGCTGAATTACTTCTTCAGCAGCCTTCTCTTTCACAAGCTTTTTCTTTCGCTCCTCTGACCCCGGATATAAGAATGTCAGCTTCTGTTGCTTGGGTCATGAGGGCTTGGGTTTGTCCTCCGCTGGCTTCGCAATATCGACCCCTGAAGATTTGCCCACCTGAGCCTTGACTCTTCCAGTCGTGCTCGCCTGAGCCTTCTTCTTCTGGGTCCTTGGTCTCTTCTTAGTACCAGCATCACCGGAGTAAGCTCTGAAGAGATCGATCTTCGCTGGGATCTCGAGTGATTGAGCCTGATCCACATCACCGAGATCCGGAGTTTCCAAGATCAGAGAAATCTTGGTGCCAAAGTGCATTTTGGCTTCAAATGTCGCCTGACCCTCCGGCGAGTATTTGATTTTGTTGGTCTCAACTACCAGCAGATGGAGGAAATAATCCTCCCAGTGAAAGTTGTGCTCTGAGGCATCAGAGATTGCCATCATCGTATATAATTTTGGCCGGGAGATTTGCTCCAGCCCTCCAGCAATCCCCATCACTCCCTGACTAGTCAGGTCGAAGAAGTGACGATTATCAGTCCTCAGAATGGACTTGTTCAGGCCCGACTTTAGGACCACATCACCATCGCAGAGGGACTGGAGATAATCCTTCTCAGTCCCAAACCCATAGTCGATAGGGCTTCGTCCAGAGTGAGGAAGACTAAAAACCTCCTGAATCTTCTGCCTGAGGTTGAGAGTGACCCATCTCCTGGTCATCTCTTCTTCACCATCCTTCCCCTTCACACAAGAAGTTAGGGGAATGCACGTCTCCCACTCCTGGGAATCCTTGTTCTGCGCCATTTTGAGGTAGAAGGCAGCAACAAGACGGGGATGGAGTCTCTGGGGTCTTGCAGTGACAAATCGCAGAAGTCCTGCATTTTCAAAGAGCTCATTCACAGGCAAGATGTCAGGATGATTAGAAGTGAAGTCTCCAAACGGTTCCCAGTGGATCTCGTTTCTGATATGGAAAAAATTCCCGAAGAACGAATCCACAGAAGGTGAAGCCATAGATGAAGTTTTGAAGATATGAAGAAAATCGGTTTGTAGAGAGAAACAATATAACCAGAAAAGATTTGAGTGTGTAAAGGTTGCAATAACAAAAACTTCCCTTATTTATAATAAAATCTAGTTTTAATCGGATGGCTCAGAAAATTATGACTTATGAGATTCAATGGTTAAGATTAAAATGCAAGATGCATGGAGACTCTTCGGTTTTCAAAAGTAATGAGTCAAAACTTTATCGAAAACTGTTCCCACCCTCTGTGCATTAAATGCGCGTCAGAACATATCCATCTTTAATTCAAATAATTTTCATTAAATAATAACTGAATAATAAATGAATGGCTGGGATTAAATGACAAAATAAATTGATTTGACAGTACGGCAAACAGTATTAAGAATGATGCAAACAAGATATGATGACTGTAAGAAAATCAGGAAACATACCAGTCAGTAAGATTTGTTTTCTGACGGATACCACATGTGACCTATCAGGGTGACAACCCCTGAATTCAGTGTCCTGAAACTTAGTCAGTCTATACTGATCATCCTTTTCATACTGAATGTTCCCCCTACAACCATTCACATTCTCTATGAGATTCCTTCATCCTGAGTCCTAGTTAGTCATTCCCCCTGACCTTGTGCATTCTGATTAGAGATTCAGATTGAATCTCCTAAGCCTGGGTCAAGAAGTCCTAACTCTACTGATAACTCAACAAACCTGGTTTCAGGCAAAGCCTTAGTCAGAATGTCAGCTCTCTGTTTATCAGTAGGGACTCTCTCCATCCTGATGTCCTTCTTATCAACATGATCTCTTATAAAGTGATGCCTGATGTCTACATGCTTACACCTTGTGTGTAAGACTGGGTTTTGGGATATGGCAATGACACTATTATTGTCACAATAAATTGGGACTTCAGTGGCCTCAATTTGGTAGTCTCTCAATTGCTGTTTCAGCCAAAGAATCTGAGAACAACAACTGCATGCCGCCATATACTCAGCCTTAGTAGTAGACGTTGCAACACTGGTTTGCTTTTTAGAAAACCAAGAGATCAGTTTACTCCCTAGAAACTGACATGTGCCTGTAGTTGATTTCCTATCAAGCCTACAGCCTCCATAATCTGCATCTGAATAGCCAGTCAGTTCTAGGTTATTATCAGAGGGATACCAAAGTCCTAAATTGACTGTACCTCTCAGGTATTTCAGTATCTTTTTGGCACTCTCTAGATGACTCTTCTTTGGATCAGACTGATACCTTGCACAAACTCCGACTGCATAAGTGATGTCAGGACGACTTGCAGTCAGGTACAATAAGGATCCTATCAGTGCCCTATATTCAGTCTGATTTACTGAGACTCCTTCTTTGTCAGGATCCAACTTCTCATTTGTGTTCATGGGAATACGTGAGACTTTGCTGGACTGAACTCCGAATTTCTGAATTAAGTCCCTCGCATATTTAGACTGATTAATGAAGATTCCGAAATCAGATTGCCTGACTTGGAGACCCAGAAAGAAATTCATTTCTCCCATCATTGACATCTCAAATTTCCCAGTCATCAGCTTAGAGAATTTCTCACAAAGCTTCAGATTAGGAGTTCCAAATATTATGTCATTCACATAAATCTGAACAAGAAGAATGTCCTCCCCTTCGGATATCCGGAAGAGGGTCCTGTCCACTGTTCCTTTCATGAACCCGTGGTCTATCAGGAATTGGTATAGTGTATCATACCAAGCTCTCGGAGCTTGCTTCAGGCCATAAAGAGCTTTCTTCAGGTGATATACATTGTCACCAACTTCGAACCCTGGAGGTTGCTCAACATAGACCTCCTCGTTCAGTACACCATTCAGAAAAGCACTCTTTACATCCATCTGATACACTTTGAACTTCTTGAATGTTGCATATGCCAGAAACAACCTGATTGCTTCCAACCTTGCGACCGGAGTAAAGGTCTCATCATAGTCTATTCCTTCGGCATGAGAGTAACCCTTTGCCACTAGTCTGGCCTTATTTCAAGCAACAACATTCTTTTCATCCCTCTTGTTCTTAAAAACCCACTTGGTGCCAATAACATGTTGACTCCTAGGTCTCTCAACTAACTCCCAAACCTGATTCCGCTCAAACTGATTGAGCTCATCCTGCATGGCTAAGATCCAGTTGGGATCAACAAGAGCTTCTTCTATGCTCTTAGGTTCCTGATCACTCAGGAAGCAACAAAACATAGCACTCTCGCCAAAGGACAACCTCGTCCTGACCCCCTCATTGATATCACCAATGATATCAGCCAATGAGTGATCATCTAACCACCGCCTCCTGCTGACGGCTGCACTGGGAGCTGCTGACATCCCTTCGCCTGATCCTAAAATATTAGTCTCGACAATAACAGGCAAAGAAGCGGAATGAACAAGAACAGGGGATACTAAGTTATTTTTCGAGGGTTGGCCAATATCAGAGACATTGTTTCCCCCTACAGTGTTGGACTCAGTAACTGTCTCAGGTGCAGAAGCATCATCACCGACAGTACGTACCTCAGGTTGAGTCTGTCCCTCCGTCAGAGACTCAACATTCTCTGAGGCTGGGGCTTGCTGAGGGTTGGCCTGATGTCCATCCTGATCTTCATCATCATCATCCCATCCTTTGGGAGCACTGACAAGTTTGATCTTGAATTCAGGATTTTTCAGACTCAGTCTTGTTACTCTCTTGGTAACCCCCTCAGTGTCAGGACTTGGAACCTGTTTTCTACGCACTGATGCAGTCTCATCAAACACAACATGAGGTGTTTCCTCCACACAAAGGGTCCGACAGTTATACACCCTGAAAGCTTTACTTACTGAGGAGTATCCTAAGAAAACTCCCTCATCAGATTTGCTATCAAAGGCTTTCAGCTGGTCTTTCCCATTGTTCAGGATGAAACACTTACACCCAAAAATATGGAAATAAGAGATGCGAGGCTTCCTCTTGTTCCAAGTTTCATAAGGTGTCTGAGCATGTTGTTTGTTCAGCATAGATCGGTTCTGAGTGTAGCAAACAGTGTTGATTGCTTCAGCCCAGTACTTCTTGGGCAGTCCTGACTCAGCCAACATGGTCCGGGCAACTTCCTTCAGGGTCCATTTCCTTCTTTCAGCTACCCTATTCTGCTGAGGGGTCCTAGCTGCAGAAGTCTCATGAGCTATACCATGGTTAGTACAAAAGTCAGTTATAATAGAGTTTATAAACTCTGTTCCTCGATCTGATCGGATTCTGACTATGCTCTGACCTTGTTCAGTACTCAATTACTTGAGTAACTCCGGAAGCTTGACCTGAGTCTCCTTCTTGTTCAGCAAGAAAATAACCCATGTATACCTGGAATAATCATCAACAACAACAAGGGTATATTTCCTACCATTTATGCTGACAGGAGTAACTGGACCAAAGAGATCCATGTGCAGGAGTTGAAGCACTCTGTCAGTTGAGAAGGCTTCTTTCTCTTTGAATGAGGCTTTGGTTTGCTTGCCTTCCTGACATGCTCCGCACACGTGGTCTTTGCTAAAAACTTCATTAGGTAGACCATCTACAAGAGAAAGTCAAGAAATTTTGTTAATGATCTTGAAGTTTAAGTGACTCAGGCGTTTATGCCAAAGCCAACTGAGCTCAGAGGAGCTCTTAGCGACCAAACAAGTTTCAGGAGGGCTGCTCTTGAAGTCAGCAAAATATACATTGCCCCTCCTGATACCTGTAATCAGAACCTGTAGTGTAGATTTGTCCTTCACAAGACACATGTTAGATGTAAATTCTACACTATAACCTCGGTCACAGAACTGACTGACCGAGAGTAAGTTATATCTCAGTCCCTCAACATATGATACATTCAGTACACGGACAGAGCCAATAACAAGGGTTCTGAATCCCTTGGTGAAACCCTTAGAGTTATCACCAAAGGTTACCTGCGGGCCTTCTTGAGCTATATAATCCTGAAGGAGATCATGAAATCCGGTCATGTGCCTGGAACACCCTGAGTCCAAGTACCAGTCCTTCATCAGATTCTCCTTCTTCTTCTTGTAGCCCGCATCGACCTGAAAAGAATCAGGCCTCAGGTACCCATCTCGTATTGGGTCCTACAGAGTCAGCCATACCCTTCGGGATCCAGGTTTGTTTGACAATTCTGATAGCATCAGAAGTGTAAACCTGTCTCCCAGAAACATCAACATACACAGTCTTCTTCCTTTGTGCCTGGGAAGTTGAGGGTGTATGGGTGTCAGCCTGAGTTTCAGGAGCCCTGGATTGATTCCTGGGGGTGGGCCTCCTGTTCCTCTTTGGCCTGGGTGCATTGGGCTGGGGTCTGTCCTGTGAAGGAGCAGCTCGGGGCTGACCTCTTGATACTTGAGGTCTGGTCTGAGTGTTATCGGAGTCAGGTCTTCGTTGCCTTTCAGAGACCACCTAGTTTATCCTTCTCCTATGAGGATTGGGACGCTCCTGATGGGCTCTGTGCCCTGCCTAAGGAGTCTGGACCTCAGTAGTCCTTGTCCTTGCCTGAGTCCTCCTCTGAGCGGAGTTCCTTCTACCCTGAACATTTCTAGGCTGAGCCTGAGAAGTGCTAGGGGCGGAATTCTTTCCAGCTTGAGGATTCCTAGGCTGAGCTTTGGAGTTCCATTGGTCTGTCTACCTCAACTCAGGATGAGGAGCCTTGGCCTTTCCCTTAGATTTTGGCCTTGGTTCCTCAGTCCTTTGCCTGACAGGTTCAGCAGGCATTTTCTCCTTCCCTTTGCCTTTATCCTGACGAGCAACACTTGGGCTCTTGTCGTTAGTTTGGGCAGGGACAAACTTCTTCTGAGAGTTGCTCCCTGAAGCACCTCTCTTCTTCTTGCCCTTTGGGTCTTTAGAGGCATCATAGCCTAACCCAGCTTTGGCACCATCGGTCAGCTGAGAGAAACTTGTTAGCTCATCAACCACTTGGGTAGATGTGTGTAACTTCTTCAGCTTAACCTCAAGATGCCCATTTGATTCTTTCAGGGCCTCAATTTCAGTGGTGTATTGAAATACCAACTCTTCATGAGCTTTCTCTTTTGAGATCATCTCAAGATCCTAAGTAGTTTGCTCAGCACAAAGGCGAGCTTGCCACTCAGTTTCGAACATCACTCTTAGAGCAATTCGCTCAATCATCAGCTGTTCCTGAGCGAGGAACAGATCAGTGTCACGAGTCTCAATCAGCGAGCTGATTACACCCTTCAGTCTTTCCACCTCCAGTGGAGCTTCATCATGCTTGTTCCGAGCATGAAGCAGCTCTTCCTGAAGATGTACTAATCTGAGGGCTTCCCCAGTATCTCTAACTCTGAGAGACTCAGTTAACCGATCGTTTTCCCCACTCAGCTGTGCATTCACATCCACTGTGTGAGTATGAGTCTCCTGCAGCCTTGAGAAGTCAACCATCAATTGCTCAAGAGCGAGCTGAAGGTCGAGTTCTCCTGCTGAGTCTGAGCTAAACTCAGGTGAGTGATCAGGAGAAGAGGCAGAAGAACATACCTCATCATCTGCCATCAGGCAGAGGTCATCATACTCCTCATCGGAGAAGAGTTCAGGGGACTGGCGTCCTGGGCCATCAGAATCTGAGGAATCCTCAGCAAGCATAGCTCTCCGGTTAGATGCCCTGAGCTCTCTCTTGGCTCTCCGATCCTCTCGCTCACGAGAACTGAGCTCCGAACAATCATACTGATAATGTCTGGTCTTTTTGCAGTGGTAGCACTGATCTACATCAGAAGCAAACTTCTTGTCAGTGTACCTTTTATCTGATGACTCCCTCCTGCTCCTTGATGATCGTTCAGGTTTGGAGCTGGATCTTCTGGGCTCATCATCTCTCCTCTTCTCATCTCTTCACCGCTCACGCTCATCGCGATCTCTCCTGGAATCTGAACCCCTCCTATCTTCTCTCCGGGGTCTCGATCTCCTGGGGCTGGAGTACCTGCGATCACGGCTGTCAGTATAAAATTTCTTATACCTTTCGAATCGAGAGTTCAGTTTCTCGAAATGCCGCGTCATCAGGCTGTATTCCAAGGTCATCTCATCTTTCTTCATGTCCTTCAGAGACTTAGAACCAGATCCAGCCTCAGGCTCAAGAGTAGCTTTAAGAGCTACGCTCTTTTCCTTTTCAGGAGTCTTCTCCTCACTGACCTCGTCATTGACAACACCCTTCTTCTTCCTCTTATCGAGGTCAAATTCCAGAGCCTTTAACTCTGAGAATAGGTGAGAGTGAGTAATGTTGGTGAGATCCTGAGTGTTTTTCAACAAGATTACTCCTGTGTCCCATCTTTCAGGGAGACAGTTCAGGATTTTAGAAGATACCTCCCTCTTGGGAAACTCCTTCCCAAGGGTTGCTAGCTCATTCATCATCTTAATGAACCGAGCTTCCATCTGATCGATGGACTCTCCCTCTAACATCCAGAAGGCCTCAAACTTCCTGATTGCAAGATCTCTCTTGTTCTCCTTGATCTTTTCTGATCCCTCACTCATCTCTCTCAAGGCATCCCAAATCTCCTTTACCGTCTTCAGGTGCATGAGCCTGACCGAATTCTCGTAAGAAACAGTGTGGAGTATAATGTTCTTAGCAACATTATCCAGTCCGATTTGCTTAATCTGATCAGAATTAAGCGCGGACCTCTCCACTTTTTCATCTCCGGCAGCTGGAACAGGAACATTGCCAGCAATGGGCCAGGTCGTCTGAAGATTCCTCATGAATTTGATCGGACCTTGCTCAATCACCAAAGGCATCTGATCATGGATGGAATAGAGATGTGCGAGCACCCTGAATTTCCAATAGTCATAATTATCAATAGAGAATTCAGGAAGATTGCCCTCGAGGCATTTAGAACCGGATGCCATGATATGCAGTTTTCAAAAACAAGATCTGTTCAGTAGACCACCAAAAGTTTCTCCTCAGAAACTGTTGGTAAACAAAGTCAGTGGTCTTTTGAACCACTGCTCTGATACCACTTGTTGGTCCCAAAATGAGTATAATCAGTGTATAGGGGGAATACACTGATATCAGATTTTTCTTAAAGACACAGAAAAATGCACTAATACTCTCAGTCAGGATTTCCTGAATTACTCTGTACGCTGAAGGTCCACAGGGGCAGCAGGGACAGTTCAGTAATGAGTCAGATAAGCTGAGTGTGAGTAAAGTGCTCGGAAGCTCAGTAGAGATAACAAACCTACTGACTACTCGGAAGCTAGTCAGTTGGACTACTATCTCAGTGAGCTAGAGTACATGCGGAAAGTGAGCCCTTAGTATCTACTCGTTTTAGTTTTTGAAAACATTTTCTCTGAGTTTGCTTAGTAAACTGGTGGTTAAGGCTGAGTGCACAGTATTAAGATTCAGGATGATTGATTCAGTCATGAATGTAAGAACAAAGCAGAATGTTTAGTTTAGTATGATGTCAGTTATGATCCTGAACAGAATAGTAAATCAGCACACAAGGGTCTTTTTAACGTGGTTCAGAGATAACCAACTCCTACGTCAGGAAGCTATCCTCAAAACCCTGAGGATAGGTACTTGGTTTTTACGTGCCAAGGGACACGAATAGCCAACTTCCTCTCTTAGGAACTGACCCCCGGGCATTTTACAAGTCCCAGTCCTTCTAACCAACCAATCTCACACCCTGAGTGGTTTGGTATTCTTGGTTTCCAACTAGGATAGCTCTAGCAGTACAAAACAATGCTAAATATTAGAGATATCAATCTAAGCAAATACAGAGGGAATCCTACTACAACACTAGGGAAATTTAATTGCAGAGTGTTGCTTATAGTATGCTTTGAGTGCTTGGATTCTTGAGAGCTTTCGCTTGGAAATTTCCCGTTAGCCTTGAATGGGTGCAAGACTCTCCATATTTATAGGCAAGATTCAAAATAGATCCGTTGGAGGAGATCAAATCGAATCTTTCTTATTTTAGGGTGGTTTCAGCCTAGAAGTACTGTTTGACCTAATCGCCATGCTTAATCTGGCAAGATTGTCCCGCCACCTGCAACTCTGAGACACATTAAATACCGCATTAAATGCTGCGCAAACTCCGTACATACGTGTCGAAAGATCATTGGCTTTCCGTTCTAACGGCTAGTTGACTTTCAGACATTTGTCCTTCCTCGTACATTCAATACTCTGAGTCTCTTGTAAATAACTCAGCCTGAATGTTTGTCTCATTGGAGTCTTACTGACATTCTCTTTGTCTCTTGTCCCATTGCATAAATACCTTTTTGCTTTGGACTTACATGATTCAGGTAAACTGAACCAACGCCTGAGTCAGGTCTTATGTGCATTCAGCACACAGTGATAGGTTATTCAGCCCAGTAAGTGTAGCCTTTTTTCTTTGTACTTACATGTGTCAGATAAACTGACTCAAGGCCTAAGTCAGGTCTTATGTGCATTTAGCACAGCCTGATAGGTTATACTTACTCTTCACTGACTAAGTTCTGTCCTGAGTATGCTTAGAGTACTCAGTAGAAACATCAGCCAATGGTACTTCAGGATTGTCTTCAGGACGGATTATCAGGCCTCATTCTTCAGCTTCAGTTCAGGCAATCTTCAGCAAGACTGACTCTGACTTCTTCAGGATGGATTGCACATCAAACTTCAGTAAATTAGGTCGACTCCAATATTCTTCAGTCTTTAGCATGTTCCCCCTGAACTGAATTCCTAACCAGACTATCCTGAACTAGACAAACCTGAACAACTGTACTTAGGCAAATTCATCAGGTGTTTTGGGATCTAATCAAAATACTCAGATTGTCCCAACAGGTACACAGACTCAGATTTTGCAGGCTGCAAGATTGATAGGAAGAGTACTAGTGTGATTTGCCAATTCCTAGGTGAAAGGTTGGTAGCACGGTATAGTAAAAAGTAAAATTCAATTGCTCTTTCTACAGCTGAGGTAGAATACATTGCTTCTGGAAGTTGTTGTGCTCAAATCTTATGGATGCAATATCAATTACAAGACTATGGGATTGAATCAAGAGAAACAACTATATTCTGTGACAATACAAGTGCTATTGCAATCACACAAAATCCAGTTTTACATTCTAGATCAAAACACATAGATGTAAGGCATCATTTCATAAGAGATCATGTTGAAAGAAAGGAAGTGAAATTGACAAAGATTCATACTGATTTGAATCTTGCTGATATTTTCACAAAACCTTTATGTGAATCAAGATTTTCAATCTTGAGAGGTAATTTGGGAATGTTAGAATTGTAAAAAGAATCTGTGAAAATCACTAAATTGTAAAAATAAACCTATAAAATTCAGAAATCAGTAAAAAAAAAAGGGAAAACTACAGCTGCAAAGTCATTCAACTGTAGAGTTAAGACTTTGTACTAAACTGTAAATTCCTTACCAACTGTATATTTTCAAGATTCTTGTTGGGACAATCTGAGTATTTTGATTAGATCCCAAAACCCCTGATGAATCTGCCTAAGTACAGATGTTCAGGATAAAATAGTTCAGGATAGTTAGGATAGAAATTCAGTACAGGAGGAACTTGCTGAAGACTGAAGAATATTGGAGTCGACCCAATTTACTGAAGTCTGAAGTGTAATTCATCCTGAAGGAGTCAGTCAGTCTTGCTGAAGATTTCCTGGGTCTGAAGCTGAAGATCGAAGCCTGATGATCCATCCTGAAGTCAATCCTGAAGTTCCATTGACTGATGTTTCTACTGAGTACACTAAGCATACTCAGGACAGATCTTAGTCAGTGAAGAGTAAGTATAATCTATCAGGCTGTGCTGAATGCACTTAAGACCTGACTTAGGCCTTGGTTCAGTTTATCTGAACCACATAAGTCCAAAGCAAAAAGGTTATACATACTGAGCTGAATAATCTATCACGTTGTGCTGAAGACACATAAGACCTGACTCGGGCAATAGTTCAGATCAACTTAACCATGTAAGTCCAAGGCAAAAAGGTTATTTATGCTATGGGACAAGAGACAAAGAGAATGTCAGTAAGACTCCAATGAAGACAAACATTCAGACTGAGTTATTAACAAGAGACTCAGAGTATTGAATGTACAAGGAAGGACAAATGTCTGAAAGTCAACTAGCCATTAGAACGGAGAGCCAATGATCTTTCGACACGTGTGTACGGAGTCTGCGCAGCATTTAATGCGGCATTTAATGCGTCTCAAAGTTGCAGGCGATGGGACAGACTTGCCAGAATAAGCATGGCGGTTAGGTCAAATAGTATTTCTAGCCTGCAACGACCCCAAAATAGGAAAGATTTGATTTGATCTTCTCCAACGGATCTATTTTGAATCTTGCCTATAAATATGGAGAACCTTGCACCCATTCAAGGTTAACGGGAAATTTCCAAGAGAAAACTCTCAAGAATCCAAGCTCTCAAAGCATACTATAAGCAACACTCTGCAATTAAATTTCCCTAGTGTTGTAGTAGGATTCACTCTGTATCTGCTTAGATGACAGCTCTAATATTTAGCATTGTTTTGTATTGCTAGAGCTATCTCAGTTGGAAACC